>JAVHJQ010000665.1:0-11130 GCA_031306095.1 Pyricularia sp. CD86 | reverse complement strand
ACGCCCGCGATTTGATATTTGCTTATACGGTTGCCCTGAGGCGGGGAAAGGAATGAGAGGCATGGAGCTTAGATACCCAACACAAAGACTTGACACTTTACCCTTTTAGAACTAGGGAAAGAAAAGGGGTTTTATGGCAGGGTCCTCTCGAAGGGACTTGCCCTATTAGAACTAGGAGAAAGGGGTTTGATATCAGGGTCCTTTTGAAGGGGTTTTTTTTGTGCTTTGATATAGGGGAGTTGACGGTACAACAAGAAGTTGACAGTACAAAAAGAAAGACCTAAGTTAGCTGCTATAGCTAGATGGGGGTGAAGGGCTGAAGCAACAATCTAGGAAAGAAATTCCTGAGATTTGAGACTCGACTGTACGATAAAGTTTACTGTACAGTAGTCAGGGAAAAAGCGCCATGTAGAGATTGTGGAGAGTATGGCTTGATCTGTGATCTCTCTCCAAGGGGGGGGGGCGAAGATGGCAAAACAGAGAAAACAAAGAGAAGGAAAAAAGAAGACGCATGCATGGTATTTTCCCCAGCCCAGTACCGCCACCGCCTCCGATCCTGTCTCGGTAAGATCGATCGGTGAGGATGGCATATCAGGTATGCGCCTAACAGATCAACAGTCTTTTTTTTGCAGACGAGACATGAGCAAGTTTTTTTTTTTTGTCCCTCTTATCTCTCTGACATGTCGTTACTCTACCAGTACTATCGATGAGAGGGAGGGGGCGTATGCAGACAAGCAACCAACAAGTAAACACGCCGTGAACCTTCTTGTAGCGGTCAAGAAGACCAGCTTCAAACAGAAGGGAATCGCGTCAAGGCATCATCGGTGGGATGGGCTTATCCCCTCAAGGATAAAATGACAGAGCCGGGGGAGAAGTCTACCAGGGTTGGCGGTAAAGGGCTCGCATGTAGCCAAGCACTATGTGCAAGCCAGAAAAAGAAGGAGGGGTGTGAGAAAGGGCCAAAAAAATGAAATGTTTTAATGCATGCAAATACCCTTGATATGATTCCATTGTTGGAACAGGGGAAAAAAAAAAGAAAGCCGAACCACAATGGAAACTGCCGGCCTTGAGGCTTCCGGTACACCCGCCTTGTATTTTTTCCCACTCACACCCCTTGGCTTGCATGGCGGAACGCAACCCCGGTGCAGGGGTGGTTTTGTGTCAACCTACCTAGACCGACTTTGTACTCGGTGTTTACAAAGTATATTATTCGCTGCCCCAGAGGATAGGAAATGTCGGTTGCAGCGTCGTGCAGCTAAGATAGAAAGAAAAGAAAAAAAAAACATAAAAAAAGGATCGCGAGCAGCAACCCCTACAGTGTATATATGTTCCATAAGCGAGCGGGTTGATCAAGAGTGCCATGGTACTGTATGTAGATAGCCCCATGACAATTTTTTGTCATGTCGTTGAGATAGAATGCTGCTTCGGCGAAACTCGTGCCCAACTGTCACCCCATCTGACGGCGCTAATTAACGCCCACAAAAGACCAATAGCGGTGGTCAAGTGAGACGGGGGCGTAAGGGTAGTAAAAGGGGACTTTTAGCTCAAGGGACGTCATTAACAGGGGGGGTATGAAGACCAGCGACAGGGGCTCAGGACTTTGGCTCTAGCTTCTTTTGTACCATGAGGATCACAGTAGCTGTACTTAGGGATAAGGTCATCTTTCTCTTTCTCTTTTGTTTTTTTTTCTATTTTTGTTTCTCATTTCTAACGAATGTACATGCTAGAAACGCCTTCGAAAAGTAAAAACACAATGCTCAGCAGCCTCCGCGCTCCGAGAGTCTGCCATACAAACAGGGCAGGTAACAGGGCAGGTTACTCCGTCGACATGACTATAATGTACACGCAAAAGCAATCCCACAGTCTCGATGACCTGCTGCTCCCCGGCATGGTTGCTCCCACTACAGTTATCACCTTTTGCTTTTGAATAAGCTCAAAGCCCGGTCCAGACGATTCGGGCCTCTGTTCGGCTTCTCGGTTTCTGAAAAACCCAAGAAGCATTTCGCTAGCGTGCAGTAGCGTCGATTTAAACATCCTGGTCAGTTTTGACAGTGGCTGAAAGTGGAGCTACCACACCATTTTCCAATACTCAATTTTGTGTTTGAAACCGTCTTGCATATAATTGTTCATCCCTGGCTGCCAAATGAAAACCGCCCATCAAACGCCGCCATTGATCAACACCCCGTCCGGTTTGCGTTCTCGTCCGACGCGATAATACACCGCGATACTCACCAGTAGCACGGCGGTGGCCGTGCTCTACATCCTGAACACGCCGAACCTGGTGTCGCCGGGCTTGACCTCGTTGCGCCCCGACATGGCGGCCCGTAGGCCCAAGCCAAGGTACCTGCGTGTGTGTTGGGGCGGGATAACACCGTCATCCTGTAGTCAAACGTACCATGTTAGAACTTGCTCCAGTGAAACGACATGCAATAGGCAAGATAGAACCGTAGCCTAGCCAAATTACGACTTGACTTACCCATAATCGAGCACTCGAAAACACGGCGTCGGTCTCCCTCTCGATCCTGTCCTTCAACTCCGGGTCTGGCTTTCCGACCGTCTCCATGACTGCTGCAAGCTGCTCGGCACCCATGACACCGACACGGGCATTGGGCCACAGCCACATGAAGCGAGGGCTGTATGCCCTGCCGCACATGCCATAGTTTCCGGCGCCGTAGCTACCGCCAACTACGACCGTGAACTTGGGCACATCAGCGCATGCCACTGCAGTGACCAGTTTGGCACCGTGCTTGGCAATACCATCACGTTCAGCCTCCTTGCCAACCATGAAGCCGGAGATGTTCTGCAAAAACACAAGAGGGACTCCGCGTTGGGCGCACAACTCAATAAAGTGTGCGCCCTTGACGGCCGAAGTGCCGAGCAGCACACCGTCATTGGCTACGATGCCGACTTTTTGGCCGTAGATGGACGCAAAACCCGTGACCAGGGTCGTGCCATAGTCCCTCTTAAACTCGGAAAAGGCCGATCCATCGACTATGCGGGCTATCACTTCGCGAATTGGTAGGGGCTTGCGGAGGTTAGGTGACGCAATTCCCAGAAGCTCTTCTGCCGGATAGAGGGGCTCTTCATATGAAGGTTCCGAAGAAGACTTCGACTCGCTGGTAGGCCAGTTTAGGTTGCTGACGCATCGCCTAGCAAGAACCAGGGCATGCGCATCGTCCACAGCCAAGTAGTCGGTAACTCCAGATACTGAAGAATGCATCTCGCCACCTCCCAGCTCCTCTGGTGTGACAACTTCGCCAGTAGCCGCCTTGACAAGGGGTGGTCCAGCAAGGAAGATATGGCCCTGGTTGCCTACAATGATGCTCTCGTCGCTCATGGCAGGCACGTATGCACCTCCTGCCGTGCAAGGACCCATGACCACCGCGATCTGAGGGATTCCTTGAGAAGACATACGAGCCTGGTTGTAGAATATGCGGCCAAAGTGGTTTTGGTCGGGGAAAACATCTGCCTGGTGTGGAAGGTTGGCACCGCCCGAGTCGACGAGGTAGATGCACCTAGCATGCGTACACGAGTTTCAGTTTTTGATACTCTTGTTTCTTTAGAGCTTTGAATGATACTCACGGTAGCCTATTTTCCTGAGCCACAGCCTGTGCCCTCAAGTGCTTCTTGACCGTCATTGGATAGTATGTCCCGCCCTTGACGGTACTGTCGTTGGCAACAATCATACAGGTGACACCCTCGACGACACCCACGCCAGTGATGATACCAGCGGCAGGCACATCGGCCTCGGGGTAGACCTCGTGAGCAGCCAAGGCGCTCAACTCCATGAATGACGAGCCTGGGTCGATCAGGGCAGCTATTCTGTCACGCGGCAGCATCTTGCCCCTGGCGATGTGCTTCTCCTTGGCCTTGTCGCTACCTCCCTGCTGCGCCTTGCGGGTCAGCGTGTCGAGTCGGGTCATGAGCTCGGCCATGCTGGCCTCGTTCTCGCGGAACTCGGGCGATGTCGGGTCGACATTGGTCTCGATGCGCGACACAGCGCTGGCTTGAAAGGGCGGCGTGAAGGTTGTTACCGCGCGGGTTTGGCGGATCTGGGGTTGGGTGGGGGCTGCTGTTTGTCGGCTTGGTCTCGCTTGCGGCAGTGTGCTGATGCGGCGTGTCTGGTTGGTGGTAAATGCCGTGTTGTTGGTGGTCGAGGATGGTCGAGTTCGTGACGTCGTCCTCGCCAATTGGCGGGGAAGATGAAGGAACTCTCGCGACGGGCGCGTGAGAGACATGGTCGTCTGCTAAGCTGCGGGATGTTGTGGTAGGTCGGCAGTCAATCAATCAATCAATTTTATTTTCCAATGGCAATAATTGTTTTGTTTGATTGACAGTTGGGTTTGAATATTGTGTCGACGGTTGGCGACAATTGTTCCAATCTTGTTCGGATGAAGTGGAATGAAGTCAAGGCAGGTGCACTAGACTACCTACCTAGTCGACTAGACTAGACCGTCCAGATCAAGAAGATGCGACCGAGGCTTGGGATCAATGGCAGGGGAACTCCCCTCTTCGGCCGACGACAGCCGCTGTGAACCGTGGGGAGCCGCCCCCGCCCGTCTTCTCAGCCATTAGTACAGGGGTCGATTGTTGCAGGGGTTCGAGAACCACACCAAGACGTCACTAGCCGCCAGACTTGGGGGGAAATTCAGAGCCACGACAACATCTCTTGCTTTCTATCTCGTCCCAATTCAATTCTGTCGTACTTTTCTGCCTTTACTTGAGAATCTTGGTGAGCCTCATGAGGCTATAGAAATTAAATCAATCAATCAATCCATCATACATACCTTATACATCCCCACGATGGCTAGCATGCGAGCAGTCGCAACACTGGCCAGGCCCGCCGCCAGTCTCCGCCCACAGACCCTCTCTGCCCTCATCCCATCATCAGCATCCGCATCCGCATCAACAACGACCAGTAGTAACCTCATAAACACGCCGACGACCTCATCCTCATCCTCCCGAGTGCATCGCTCAATTCCCAGCCGCCGCCCAATCTCCACTACATCACCGCGGTCCTCTGCTCGCGCACCCAAGCCCAAACACCCTGCCGGCTTCGTGGCGCCCGACCAGGCGGCCCTGGACGAGCTCCGTGCCTCGGTGCAGGAGTTCGTCCGGGCCGAGATCCCCGAGGAGGTGGCGGCGCGCACCGACAAGGAGAACGAGTTCCCCGCCGACATGTGGCGCAAGCTGGGCGACATGGGTCTGCTGGGCGTCTCGGCCGAGGAGGGCGTCGGCGGGCTAGCCATGGGCTACCAGGCGCACTGCATCGTCATGGAGGAGCTATCTCGCGCGAGTGCCAGCATCGCCCTGAGCTACGCCGCCCACTCCCAGCTGTGCGTCAACCAGCTGCAGCTCAACGGCAACCCCGAGCAGAAGCAGCGCTTCATGCCGGACCTGATTGCGGGCCGCAAGGTCGGCGCCTTGGCCATGAGCGAGAGCGGCTCCGGGTCCGACGTCGTCAGCATGCGCACCCGCGCGACCCGCAAGGCCGACGGGTCCGGCTGGCTGCTCAACGGCAGCAAGATGTGGATCACCAACGGGCCTGACGCCGATGTGGTGGTCGTCTACGCAAAGACCGACACCGAGTGCCAGCCATCCAAGGGCATAACGGCCTTCATCGTCGAGCGTCAGCCGGGGCTGCAGTGCCTGCGCAAGCTGGACAAGATGGGCATGCGTGGCAGCAACACGGGTGAGCTAGTGCTTGAGGACGTCTTTGTTCCGGATGAGAACGTGCTCGGCGAAGTCAACGCCGGCGTCCGCGTCCTCATGGAGGGGCTCGACCTTGAACGTCTCGTCCTCAGCGCCGGCCCGCTCGGAATTATGCAGGCTGCACTCGACGTCGCCCTTCCCTACGCCCATGCGCGTCGGCAGTTTGGCCGCCCCATCGCCGAGTTCCAGCTGGTCCAGGGCCGCCTTGCCGACATGTACACCAAGCTGCAGGTCTCGAGGGCCTACACATACGCCACCGCCAGGCGCGTTGACGAGTCGGGCGAGATCAGGACCGCCGATTGTGCGGGAGCCATTCTGTACGCCGCTGAGCGCGCCACCGAGGTCGCCCTCGATTGCATCCAGGTCTTGGGTGGGATGGGGTACACGGAAGAGATGCCTGCCAGCCGGCTGTTGAGAGAGTAAGCTCCTTTCCCCAATTTCTCAATTTTCCGTTTTGAGTGATGTAAATGTATTTGCCGTTCCGGATCTGCACGTAGAGTGACGTGGCTCCCCGACTGCGTTACCATCTCATCATTACAACGAGACACCTGGGATTCCCAAACGAACATGAAAATATGGGCTGGGTTACATGCTGACAGATTTTTTTGCCGTTCGTGCCATACAGTGCGAAGCTTTACGAGATTGGTGCAGGTACGAGCGAAGTGAGGAGGATGGTGATCGGTCGTTACTTCAACAAGGAGTACACGGTCGCCCAATGAATGGAAGAAGATTGAGGAGAATTGTCTTACCTACAATGCTGCCCGGAGTAGCTACCAGGGTTGGACGCACAAGGATTACAAAAGTTCAGTGCTTCAAGTCTAGGATGTACGTATGCTTTGGAAATGTCAGACAAAGAAAAACCTGGGTAAATCGGCCCATTTCTCTCACATATATAACAAGGACCGGACCGGTGTGATTCTCGATGGCAATAATGTGTCCAATCGAAACTAGGTATGGGCGGAACCCTCCCTTCCTGGAAGGACTTCCCCGGATCTCAGCTTCCGAACTGACGTATTTATGAAGTATACAAGAAGAATTAAGGGTACTTGTGTCATGGTCTGCAATCATATCGACCAACCAGTGTTGCTATGGACGAGTCTACTTTTTTTTCTCATGGATGGATGCATGTACATGTATTTCGGTTGGCACTCCAACACGTTGCGTTACCCACCAAGTGAATAACAATTTCGAAGTCCTTTACAGGTCTGAGGCGTCCCGTGCAATCTAGCAAGTCGGGTAGGTGCAAGGCCAAGAACTCTCGGGCCCTGGTCAATCGAAACTCAAATATGCAGGCGGTTAGGAGTCGGCTATAACGGCGACTCGGACCTTTCTGCAAGGTAATGATAACCCATGGCTCGAAAAAGGTACGCGAGCACCAGGGATTTATTTCCCCCCTCCCTCTTCCTCTGTTTTTGTCTCCTTTCTTGATACTGTTTATTTTAGCTAACTTTTTTGTGTTCCTAATTTGGACAATGAAAGTGCGTCATTCGATGAAGGGGAGAAAAAAAGACATCAAGGTGGGACCGGCGAGGCATGGTGACGGCTGAAATGCCATCGCCCGAACGATGGTGTGAGCGATTTCCAGAGAGGTTTCTTGCTGGTCTGCATAGTTCGCCTTCGGGACATTTTGCAAACACGTGCTGCAGCAAAATAAAAGTATTTCCTGTCAATGGTGCATGCTGCCAAGGAGACCGGCTTTTCTTCGAAATTACCCCTGGTCAGGAACCTTTTCTCGTTCTTGGCTGGGTCTGCTGTGCAGGAAACATCAAGATAGGGGGATTGCGAGTAGTATCCCGAAAGCAGGGGAATAAAATCGGTCGATACTAGGAAAAACAAATGCAACCTAAACCCCCACGCGGTTTAATACTGTAGGTAGAAAGGGGGAAAAAAACACAAAACCACAAAATCAAAACATGTGCGCAAATTGCAAAGATAGTAGATCATAACGCGTCCCGTCCCGGGTATGTGGGGGGTTCTGGTCGAGGTCTTCCACTTGATTGGTCGCTCCAGACTTCGAGGGAGAAACGGCACGACGGGACGGCTGGGTGGCACATTTGTTTCCCTGTCCGTTCCCACCATCTCATCATGGCATGGGTAAGGTGATGCGCTGGCAGAGTACTTCCGTTTGGACAAGAATCCAAAAACCGGGAGAATGTGGATTGGGTTCTTCGGGGGTTGTATCGTATGCTGCATCCTTTTTGTTCTTGAGGCAGAGTGAGTGTCTGGTCGTTATCAATGACCCTGTTTTTGCCCACATCCTCTTCGGCTCCGGAAAGGAGCAACTTGCGCGTCGACCACTTGCTTCCTTGAATGATCGAAATCACACCTTGAGCCATGCCAGTATTCGGGATGTAACTATTGTAACACGCCTATACAGTTCAAGTAGTATTAGTCAGATCCATAATCCAGGGGACCGAAGAGCCGTAAGTGGGACGAGCCTGGTCCAAGGACTCGATGGAATATTTTAACCTTACCGATTGAGATGGAAAAATCAGGCACGGAACAGAACAAGAAAAGGAGTAGGTATGGGACGGGACGAGCCCAAGGATTCGTGCGGGATGGGCTTGAAGGAGCGGGGAAAACAATGTGGGAGGTTCATGCAGCTATGTCTTCCCGCCCTGCCATGCCCTACCCTACCAAAAGAGCTGTTCCTCGATTAAACTCGGTCCTGTGGTTCGAGATATGTTTTGGCGGTTGAATGTTATCACCCCTTTCAAAGAAGCAATCAGCTTCCAAAGGATGCCTCCTTCACTTGGATTCTCCAATAAAAGTCCAGCACGTGTGAGGGCTGCATGTAGGTACAGATAATTAGTGTCAATGGTGTGTGGAATGCACTATACATAAGTTCAAGAAGCGTAGTGTATACCTACCTTATGCAGGCCAAGCAGTTCTTGGGTTATTTCGTTCAACAGAGGGATGAGAGGGGAACAATGGAGAAGACTTTGCCGAGGTTGGCGGGTTATCCATAGATTAGAAACTCGTGGATGGCCGTGCAGCCGGTCAGGAAACCCGAGATTGCTTTTGCTCCACAAAGCCATCCGTGTAATGAAAGATGTTGTCGCAGTCGCCAGACTGAGTGAAGTAAGTAGCTCGCTATTCATAGTATATGATAGCCTTCTTTTTTTTTTTTATCAGGTGACTTGAGCGCCGTCTGCATTGCAACTTCAGAGGCTTCACGATCAATGTAATGCATATACTGGGAGTTGACCTTGATCCGCTTGGCTAGCTGTATGGGTAGTATGGTCCTCATGCAGCTCACCAGTGTTGGCTTGACTCTACGTGGTATACTTACAGGGTCCACTAATGGAGGGAGACACTGCATTGTAACCCCAGGCCTCTTCTCTCTCTGCATTACACGATTGGTACTTGTTGTAAAGATCCAATGACCGGTGACGTCGAGCCATTAGATAAGCCCCTGCTGAGCCTCTCATTACTTCTAGCAGAGCAACGCTATTTTCGCACCCATCAAATGAAAGGGTTGCCTGTACGTTTTGTGGTAGTATTGCTCGAAAGGCGATGCAATGCGTTTTTTTAGTATGGCTGGACTAGCTGCTGATTGTGGTCAGGAAAAACATTTATTAGCCGAGTGACAGTTGTGGGTTTAGCGGCAGCTTGCGCGGCTAGTCTGCGTTGAAGTGACCAAATGGGGTGAATCCATGGAATATCAAGCCTGGGATCGGTGACATAAACCAGTATAGGCTCGCCTGAGAGTGGGAAGAAGAAGAAGAAGAAGGGAAGTGGGGGGGAAAAAGAGCAGGACAAAACAGAGCAACAAAGCAGAAACATAAACAGACTGCTAGGAAACGGAGTCGGGATCACATCCGGACCAATTGAAGCAAAATTCCAGTAAGGTCGCATTCGTCCGATTCAGTGATGTGGCCAGCAACAGGTGCTACAATTCCAGGATTGAGTAGTCTAGGACAGCATGATGGGTAAGGCAAAGCAGGCAAACGAGGCAAAGCGGGGGGAAATCCCAAAATCGATTGATGGACGATTCAGAGATCGAAAGGGCTTTGACGGAAGATCCTGCCGGGCCGGGCGCTTGTTAGGCGGGCCGACCCCGCTGGCTAAAGTAGACAAAGAAGGTAGGTAGGTCCTAGCTTGATGTTTGACAGATTCCTCGCTTCATTTTTTCCTTCTGTTTCTTTCTTTTCCCCTTGCGGTGGGACGTTGCAGGCGGGGTCTAGGAAGGGTGCCTCTCCTTTCGATGTCTAGCTCCTGCCTTTTGGGTCCTTTTTTTCTTGGTTTTGATGTCCGTCTTTCCCCCTGTTCCTGCCTAAACTTTACAAAACTTGCAGCTGGTGGGACACAAATTTAGGCTACCGAGGGCACACGACATGGATCAAGTAAGTTCTCGATCAGATCATGTCAAGCCATGGAGGCGAAGCGGCTTCGTCGGCTCACTGTAGGTACTTAACATAGAGGTAGGTACCTAGCAATCAATGTCGGTACGCACCTACCTAGGTCAGGTCGTGTTCACACTATCGTGTTGTGTTGTGTTGTGTTGTGCTGTGCCATTTTCAGCTGGTGCACCTCACAGCACTGAAGTGCGTTCATTGCCCTCCGGTCACTCCTTTTGTAGAAAGTAATCAATCGTCCCTTACCGGTCGCAGCTGATTTAGCTCTCTTTGTTTTGTCTTTTGTGACCGTTGATCTGTTTGGGTTTATACTGTCATATTTTAATTTGAGCCACCGTTTTGACCGGTGAAGGAATTTGCGGGCATGGCGCGGCATATTGCTGGGGCACATCTCCATTTTTCACCCTCGTCAAGATTTTATCTCGATCAGAAACATGTTTTTGTCAGTATCTATGGAACGGCAAGGAGCTTCCCGAACCATTCATTTACCAAGCTACACGTTTACGTTACCACAGGCGAACTTCTGGCGACCAGAAACCTTTTAAGGGCGGTTGACCTCTGGTGTAGTCCCGCTTGATGGGACAAGATTGTAGCACCAAATCAACTAGACCAACGGTGATTGGGGATGGGGAGAAGGGTTGGTTTTTATGATACGAGTGGGGTACTGCAACCATGAGCTGCTTGCTTAATCAATTCGTGAACCATACTTCCTGCCTACAGCCTACAGGACTGACCCTAGGTACCTTAACCCTACTACCCTGGCTCCCCGGCTGCAGCCATGGCAATGACCGGTGTGCTGCACCAAGCAAGCCTCCACACCAGATGGAATAGCATACATACTACATACAGTATGTTGTGCAAGCTGCATTAATATTTCTCCTTTTCGTCTTTCACATTTATTTTTATCACTTCTCATTTTTTTTTCCTTTTTATACTTGGGTTTCACCTTTTTTGTAGTGCAAATGTCTTGGTTAACTAACATCACCATTGGTGCCCTTTTTACTTCAGCACATTTAGTACGACACACCAGCAACCATCTCCTTCTCCCCCTTTATTATTT
>JAVHJQ010000661.1:0-11832 GCA_031306095.1 Pyricularia sp. CD86 | reverse complement strand
TAAAAATAAAAGTGATGTTATTTTTGGGTGCCAGAAGTTGGGGGTGCCCGAAGTGGGGTACGCAACGTTATGTGAGTGTCACGATCAACACCTTGTGCAAAGCCAACCTATGAATCAAATCAGGGCATGCGAAGTCATACTTGATGCGTCATACATAGGCTGGAGGTAAACTTTGGCTGCCCTGTGATTGCAATGGATAGTGCCACCACGCATGAGTTCGACTGCCGACTCTAGACCGTACGGTTCCAAAGATATCAGTCATTCTATGACCATGACTTTTAATTCGAGAAAGCTGGTCATCGCCTGTTTTGGCCTCGACCTGTGAATAAGAGTAGGACACAGTAAGACTTTTGCGATGGCCGGTTCGTGGCGGACTGAAACACACATTCGTAATCTGGGCAAGTTGAAGAGAAGCACGTCAAGGCACCTGCCATCTTCACGGTCATGCTGCAGCAAATGCAAGTTTCCAATTTTTTTCAAGCTATTCTAGAGTATGCTCATAGGTAGAGGCCTTCCAAGCTCACGTCCGTCATGGCCAGCCTTTCCGGGCCCGCAATAATATGTCTATGCAGGTATTACAACTTGGAGTCAACCCTAGCCTGGCTGCAAAGCATATGGTACTTCTTGCAAGTACGCTTCGCTTGTAGAACAATAACAATGGTGGAAATGCTCTCCTTTTATCTATCTCAAGCCATGTAGCGAAAGGGGTTTGCCGAGAAATCAATTCGATGGTCAACCATCTCCTCACCAACCTTGTTGTGCCAACTCATATATCACCTTACTAATAATCTTTGTCAGTCTAGTAGCCGCGCTCATTGTATTCAATGTATTCACTTGGATGTATAACTCTCCCTGGGGGTCCTTCGCTGGCATAAACCCAAGACGGGTACTGGTTGCCCGAATGCTGCATTCCGGGGTGCATTCCGGGGTGCATTCCAGGGTGCATTCCAGGGTGCATTCCAGGGTGCATTCCGGGGTGCATTCCTGGGTGCATTCCGTAACCTGGTGCGGGATGCCCCTGTCGATATGACGGCGGGCACCGTGGGTTTTGTGACCGCTGGTACTCTCGTACCGCACCACGTACCACTTGTGATCCAGCGTGCAAGAATTGCGATGCGCACCACGCAACAGTGGATAGTGCTCCTACGGCGAGCTGGGATGCCGTGTCTGAATATCCCGTTTGACGGCCGTGTTCCCAAAAGCCCTGTCCAGGGGCAACCGCCCCTTGGGGTCGGGCAGCTGCACCGCCTTCGTAGTCATAGGACACGTAGCCACCGGCAGGTCCGTCGTGGCCATCGTAGTCGTAGTCAACATAAGATAACTGCTGCCCGTGCTGCTGCTGATCGTGCAGAGGGTTATGCACCCCGTTTTGGTAGTCTTCCACGGCCCGTGCCGCTTGTTCTGAGGGGGCCACACCATTTTCCCACTCTTCGGGGTCTGGATATTGCATGTTCGGATCCGCCCTCCACGTCGGTTGCGGACGTGGTGGCGTCGAGGCACGGGCGGGGGCTGGTCGTGACGCATCTGCTCGCGAGATTTGGACCCCTGGTCGTATGGGTACCGCAATGCTTGACCCAACTCCTGGGTTTTCGACAACTAGCTGTTGGTCCCAGTCTATCCTCTGCGGTGCCTGCTTCTCCGGCTTCGCTCGCAGGTCCTTTAGTCTCCCCCTGTTATTACTGTCCCTCACTCGATCCCAACCACCCCCGCCGTCGCGAGCTACGATGCGACTCGGCTCATCGGAGTGGCGTAATTGCTTGGCCTCGACCGGAGGGTTCTCCCCTTCGCGCGAGCTCATACCAGTAGGCATGGCCGCGAGGCCGACTGCAAAAAAAGAAATAACAAAACTGACGTGCATGGTATAGAGGTGAATGATGAGAAATCAGTGAAGACCTTTTCGAATGGAATGTAAATTGACAAGACCGCTAAACGCAACAAAGAATGAAAGAACGTGACCAAGAGAAACAATTTAGATCAGAAAAAAAGAACAAAAAGAAGTGTTGTAGTATTTAAACTCGTGTCAGTAGGTTTACTATAATTGCTATAATTACATTGATGTACGAACTTCAGGCTTTCTCACTTCTGGATATGATTCGGATTCGCCGACGTTCGCCCGGGTCGGTTGTAATACCAAGTCAACGTCTATGTTCTAATTGTGTACTTAGACTTAAATGCGACAAAGTGCCAAAGGCCCAAGAGCCACAATCTGCTTGAACTTACTGTATTTTTAGCTTGCTTGATTCATTGAACCTCTCTCATGTTATGCTATTGGGAACGAGACCTTGGTGGGCGGAAAATCACAACCGGAAAAGAAGCGAGTCGCGGCACGTTGGATGATTGGATCGCGTCCTTTGGTTGGGTTGTGCCCAAATAAGATACGGGCTACGTTATTGACAACCCACGATTCCTCATTCGACACCTTTCTCTTTTTCTTCTTTTTCTTTTTTTTAGATCCACACAGCGTGAACACTAACCAGATACGCTTCGTGACTTTTACTTTTACCCACCAAAGGCCCATCCAACCCTGTCTAACCCCAAATTCTGCCGCTAACCGGTGAAAATTTCCCCGAAACCGGTAAACCCATTTTTCTCGGGATAACGGGACGGCCGTTGCATAAAACTATGCCCAAATCCCAATTTTACCTCCGCAAAACGTAGGTTACAACGCACGGATTTATCAAAGTATAGGCTTAGGCCGAAAATGTAGAAAAAAATTCGCTAATTAATTAAATTAGGTAACCACCCGGATCGTTACCGCTGTCGTATTATAACCAGGACCGTTTCGTTGATTTATGCGGTTTGCCTAACTTGCAGAAAACTCCACCCAAAAAGTACCCAGTGCAGACATCTGCTGTGTGGGTCCAAAAGGGTGCTGGTCACCTAGGTCAGGTACCTAAGGAATCGTCGAGTGCTCGATAACGTAGCCCATAGGATGCCCGAGCGCAGCAATTGTTGTGGCTCAGCCACGGAAACTTTAGTCATATTCCATGTTGTTCCTTCATTTTCTTGTGTCATTGAGCACGTTTACCATTATAAGCAAAGCTTAGCAACAGCTAATCATTACCTATCACTCAGTTATGGCAGTGTCTTCTACCCAGAATAAAGATTAATCATATTTTAAGACCGATCTGACATTCCTTTACTAGTCCAAAGACTTTTGAATACAACTCGAACATTTGCTGAGTAATGATTAGTCCACTTGCAGGTTCAGTGCCAAGAAAGATGCCGGACACTTCCTGGGAACAGATAACTGCCTTCCTGGATCCTTCACTCGCTACGGGACAGATGGCTGTCGTGTGCCTTGCATTAGGACAAACCTTATACGGAAATGGAGAGTTCAATTCTACCACGGTAAATCTATGCATAACGAAGCCATATTTAACATCGAAGAGCCGCAGGTCATATCGCCACAAATGTATCGAACGATGAAATAATATCGACGCGATTTTGGTATTATGCTGGTAAGGGTAAAAACAAGCCTCACCTGGCTCTGGCGTTCAGCGGTGTGGGCCTGGTGCGCGTCACCGACATTGGTAATAATTTGACGAAAAAAAATAGATTTAGGAATTTAATTCCTCCTGCGAACAGTACCATGTAGAGCTGGTGAAGGCCCAGGCATACACGTGCGGTGGCAGGGAAGCGAATTTTTCGCCATACACCATAGTGGTTTATTCTGCCCAAAGGACCGGTAAGCACTGGGCATCCCCTGTTTGGAAGCCCTGCCGCAAGATTTCCATGTGGTCCTGACTAAACAAATGATGTCTGGTTTCCATTTTGGTGAGATCATAATGAAAGCAGTCCCAACCTTTTTCAACCAAAATTACTATTTCGCAAACCTTATTCGCCTGCCACAGCCCTTGGGCCGGTCCTATCGTTCGAGGAGCATACTCGCCTGAACGCCCTTGGCATTATACTCTATGCCCAAATGATCAAAGCCTGATCAAATTCAACCCTTTAAGCATCCAGACTAATCTCCAGTAACGGTAAAAAAATCTAAATTAAGTCTCCCAGCCAGATACCAAACATAATGATTAATTTAAGCGGGAGGGCCTATCCTGCTACTGCTGATCTCGGGGTAAATATCGGCGCTAATCACGTGAAGCTAGACTCCGCCTTGCTCGAGTCTATATGGCTGTAGGCAACAGATTCACGACCGGGCCAACCAAAGCATTCCTAGTAGGCTAAGCGATCATCACCCGTTTTGGCTTAGTAATTCAAGGAGACTGCAAAATATTTCGGATGATGAGGGAGGCGACAGCAACGAAGCAGCCAAGAGAGTCATAGCTGGGATACCATGCCTGGCTAATTTTTTAGGTTTCACCAAGAAATAGACTTTTCTCTGGCTCTGTAGAGTTTACTGCAAACCAAGTCAAATGTTTTCGCTAGGCAAACCTAGGTAGCTGAGATGGGCAATTGTCACGGGACCCAGGCAAAAACTCCACGCCCTGTTACTGAATGTGTATGGGCGGACTTTCCCAACTTAGCTGTCATGAAAAGCGTCAAGTCCCTAAATTGGTATCTAGCAGAAACTATTACCGATCTCGGCAACTCCCGCAAGACTCGCGATACTGTGACACTATACAAAGGGATGAACTTTTACCTGGATCACTCTAGTACGTCGGTATATCAAACATGGTTGGGCAGTTTCTTGTAAAATTACGTTCCTCAGCCATGCCGGCCCGCTGTTTCCCCCTCTTTTTCTCGACTGGAATCTTGCGTACATATTAGATAGTACGAGCATGGCAACGACTTTTCCTCAACTTCAATGTGACATTGACCATCACGGCTTGACACTTGTATCCCTATACGATGTTGGTGCGTGCCTATTTCATTCTATTATTATTCATTTTTTCATCAAAACCCAACCGAAAGCCTTCAGTTGAGCCATTTTGGATCAAGTTGGGACTTTTTATACAGGCATGCAGGCTCAGAAACCTCCAACCGTTCTGAGAAAATAGCCAAGCAACCTGGCCTCTCGCCTCGGTTTGTAGGTGCAAGTTCATCCGGATGGGTCGGAATAACTATTAACAGGATAGGCAGGACTGTGGTAGCATTTGAGCAGCGTAACTCCACATCAAGCCT
The DNA here is from genome assembly GCA_031306095.1 of Pyricularia sp. CD86. Taxonomy (NCBI): domain Eukaryota; kingdom Fungi; phylum Ascomycota; class Sordariomycetes; order Magnaporthales; family Pyriculariaceae; genus Pyricularia; species Pyricularia sp. CD86. The sequence goes on along the minus strand of JAVHJQ010000661.1, from coordinate 6,750 downwards.
TGGATATGGTATGCTTGGAAATTCAGCTGAGCTCGTCCTCCTACTTTCGTAATCAGTTCTACCGATCCCAACCTTGCGGGTGAAGGTAGAGTTTTTTTATTGACATACGTCGGTGGAACTGAGCCCGAAAGAAAGCCAAGAGAGTGGGGTAGATGCAACAAAGTTACCCATTTCACTACTCCCTCCACATTCCGATAAACACTCCACCCCGGGATATGGACATACCTGGGTAAACAATCTCCATAGCTGACCGACTATGTAACCCCATTCCCTACTAACTACCTGGTAAGTTGCATTCTGCCATGCGTCGTCAATCTCTTCCAGCGCGGGGAAGTGGGACAGCCCCAGGTCGATCTCATTTCCCACATGGCAGATTTTCGTAGGAGCGTGATCGGTAGTTGAGGAAAACCCGGGTCATATATATTTAATACAAAGATAAAGCATACAAAGATGTCTCGAGCTGGGTCTCGACCGCGATTAGAATTTACGTCGCTGTTGGAAGTCTAGCTGCCAGTCACGACAACCCTCATTCTTTTTATCCGTGTCAGTTCGTTGACTCTGCTTGCCTCGGCCATGGCTCGTGGAATCATACACAGCTGCCTGCTGGCAACTCTCCTGGCCGTCGACGCCCGCGTCTTCACCCCAAGCAAGATAGCGGTCGGCACGGCACCCAGCCAGGTCAACTGGCCGTTTGCCCCCTTCACACTCAACGCCTCACATCCCCTGGCCACGCTCGACTACGGTGTCGAAGTTGCCGGCTACCCGCAGTTCAGCGTGTCAGAGATATCCGGCGTCGCGTCCGTGCAGGTCGAAATCAAATACAGCGAGCCTTTTGCGGGGCTTGAGCACGTCTGGGCAGACGGGCCGTACCCGTACCAACAAGGGCTCGCCAACGCCTTTCGGGTCGAGACCTTCAACGTCTCTGCCGTGGGCTCCGTGGCTAGCGGCCTGATCCAGGGCGGCCAGAGATGGCAGTCCATCAGGCTGCTCGATGCCGGGTCCGCCGCCGCGGCTGTCACGTTTCAGAGCGTTGGTTTCGAGTCCACCGCCGGTGAGGCCGAGATTGCCGACATGCCGGGCAAGTTCAGCTGCGACGACGAGGTGCTCAACGAGGTGTGGGCGCTAGGGGCCCGGGCTGCTGACCTGGCCTGCGTGGAGAAGGGCACCCAGAAGGCGGTGTGGCAGGTCGACCCGGAGAAGGGGGTGCGCGTCGCCAGCATCCGCCCTACCCAGACCCTCCGTGCCGGTCTTTGGGGGAACTACACACTCGAGTTTGACACCATGATTGAGCGTGGCGGGGTGTGGTGGTCGGTGGCCTGGCCGCTGGGCCGCTTTGGTGGTGTCCAACTCCAGCTGACCAGCGAGCTGCCCAATGCCACGACCTTTTCCAACACCAACACCACTTTAACGCCTAGGAACACGCTCAAGCTGGGCTGGGGCTATGGTTTTGTCAACCAGACCACCCTCACCTCTTATGACCTGGACATCTCCACTGTCCCCTTCGACGTCGCGGAGAACAAGTGGTACCACTTGACAACTGTCCTCTCACCTGACGGCTTCCTGTCTGTATCACTCGACAACACAGATATATTTCGAACGGAAGTCTCAAAATACTACATTGGCGGCAGCTCCTTCTCCCTCACTGGGAGCTTTGGATTCGGCGCATGGCAAGACCAAGTAGCTTGGGTGCGCAACGTCACCACCACAGCCCAGAACGGCACCGTCATCTACCAAAACCCCATGACGTCGTCAGACGTCCTCGCCGAGTACGGCGTCGATACCAACTCGGAGGGCGTCTGCCTGGACGGGCCCAAGCGCGACCGCCTTGTCTGGCTCGGCGACTTCTTCCACACCGTACGCATCATTGGTGCCAGCACGTCGCGATTTGACCTGGAGCGCAGCACACTGCAGGCTTTCCTCCGCACCCAGATCCCGGACGGCATATTTGACATCTCACCGAGGATGGGGTACGACCCAGACAGCACCAGCGGGCCGTTCACTGACTTTGGGGCCCAACCCTATGGCCTCGAGGACTACCAGCTTCTCGGCATGGGCGCCCTGTACAACTACCTCGAGCAGACGGGCGACGTCGCCTTTGTGCGCGACAACTGGGCCCAGTGGCAGCTGCAGTTCGACTGGTTACTCTCGCGCGTCAACCAGACCACCAAGCTGCTCAACTTTGGAAGCGCCTTTCTCGGCCCTTCGGTCGACGGTTCTGCCACGTCCTGCCTGGCTGTCCAAGCCCTCCGCGAGATCGCCGAAATTTCCAAGGCCGTCGGGAACGCCACTTACCAGGCCCAAGTCACCCAGGCCGCGGACGAGATCACCAACGCCATCAATACGCAGCTCTGGAACGACGCCCGCGGCTTCTACTCCCTATCTCTAGCCAGCAAGGACGACCTCTCCGTGCAAGCCACCGCCCTTTGCCTCTCATCCGGCGTAGCCTCTGACCCGCAGCGCATCTCGCGCTCCATCGCGGCCCTCGACGCCCTCAAGCTGGGACCAGGATACAAGGACTCGTCACAGGTCAACTCGACCGCCCCGGACACCAACATCTCGCCCAACACCAACGGCTTCCTCCTCGACGGGCTGCTCCGCCGCAGCATCGACGGCACCGACGACGCCGCCACCACCGCCGCGAGCCTCGTACGCTCCCTCTGGCCGCAGATGCTGCCCGCAGCGCACGGCGACATCCACGCCTCCGGCGCCAGCTGGGAGTACCTGACCACATCCGGCGAGCCGGGCCTGAGCCTCTTCACCAGCCTCGCGCACCCCTGGGGCGGGGCCGCCACGTACGCGCTGACCCGCCACGCGGCCGGCATCAGGCAGGCCGACGGGGCTGCAGGGTTCGGGTACGCCAGCTGGGTGGTGGACCCCGAGGTCGGGGTGGGTAGTTTTGGGCTGAAGCGGGTGAGCGCGCAGGTCGAGACGCCAAAGGGGCCCTTGGCTGTGGATTGGAAGATTGAAGCGGAGGCTTCCGGGAGGAATGTGGTCAGTGTGGAGATTCGCGCGCCCGCTGGGACGAGTGGTGTGTTTGTGTACAAGGGCACTACCAAGGTGCTGGAGGGTGCGAGCCAGTACACGTTCTCGGTTCCGCTTTAACTGTTTGAATTCGAGGAGTGGTCTTGGCATCTTACTTATTGAGAAAAGCGATCATTTTTTTTCACGATATATCCATTTTAACACACTAGTCTTATATGCTAGAGCAACATGCCTAATTTCTTGTCTATTCTATCACGCACAAATCCGAGAGGTCTCTGCAAATGTCGAGCCACTTTCATACAAGTTTCATGATACCAACTACATTCGTGCCCAAGACATCCATTTAACATACCGTATTGTTTTACCAAGGTATTAATTTACTTCTTGGCATATTCATCCTCTAGTACTTGGCTAGCCGCTCTGAGCCATAATCACAAATCGCATCCCCAACTCGCACTCAGTCATTTGAGCATCAAGCTTCCATATTCATAGTCAAACCGAGCGGGTCATAAGTTCAGAGCTATATAGAGTGCGGAGGCTCATGTTGTGAGCTCGTCTTCTGTTGACCCAACTGCAATGGAACCGTTCGGGGATGAAAAAAAAAAAAAAAATAACGAAAAAGTGCTGGTTCTCCTCAGTGTTCAAACCAAACAATGCCTTTTTCCAACGCATACAAGGATGTCATGACCTGGTCCACGGTCTCCGGTTAGGCTTCCTGCTCCTGTGCCTCGCTACCGGATACGGGAGACCCATGTGTGTACTCCTCGGCAGGTTTCTTCTGCCGCCGATAAGGGGTTATTTTCAAGTAAGGCATGCCAAAACCCGCCCATGGGGGCCCGCGCCGGCCCAAGTAGGTGGGTCGGGGAGCCCGTGGGTAAACTGGAATATTTATGCTGGGGGTTGCGGGGCAGGTATTATTCACATGTCTGCGCCGCTTATGCACGTACTCTGTGGTGGGGCCAAGCGCTCATGGTCCCATTTTTCCAGGGACCAGTTCTTGGCCCCTCCATCACAAGCCCCCAGCTCTGACATCTTTTGTCTTTCATCTTCCTGCTTCGCGCTTCCCGTTATCCACCATGTGCTCATCCAGCGTCAAGAAGGTGCCGTTGGCGCTTGAGTGCAGTTTAGTCTCATTTCAGTTTTCAGCTACGGTAAGCAACAAGTACAGCAAGAACTGGATTAACGGTGTCTGATTGGTGCAAATGATCGGAGAAAGGTTAGTCCTTTCCCAGCTCCACCCATGGCGCTTGATCTAAGACAAGCGCAGTACAGCGGGTGGCCCTTCTGTCAGTGTCATTTGCAACCACGTGATCCGTCGCGCTTGTTCCATTTCTTGACCTGCAAACAGACACAACAACATGACTCTAAGCGATGAACAGATCAGGATCATCGAGAAGTATCCTCTCAAAGACCTACTGGATCGTTTTCCAGCTAGATTACGCGATTTAGAGCCGTCCGATGAATCCTGGCGCTCCGGCCTTGCAAGTCTCCTGCTAGCCATACTTGACTCTGACGCAGCGTTCAATCTTCCCGCTCCAAATGGCGATGGCAATGTACCAGGCAAGCTCTTTTCCATGTATCAAAAAGTCCGGTTAGGAGCCCTTCAACTTGAACAGTTCCGACCGCTTATCGACGCTATCACTACCGACTCCCCCGATGCCGACATTTGGGCAGCCGTCTTTACTCTCATTGCTAGCGTCAACCCTTCAACACCCCCTCCCTCCAACATTGCCTCAACATTTAGAGGAACACCCATCAAGTCGAACTCGAGTCGCCTTGCCGACAGCGAAACGCGCAAAATCGTCGAACAGGAGCTATTCGAGGAGATAAAGAATTGCACATTCCGCAATGCGGGGGGCTTCTGGGACAACTTCTTTGACTCCCAGCGCTGGCGCAAAGAACAGAAGGCGATGCTCGAGGGAATATTGACAACGCATGACGGGAAGAGGTGGACGGACTTCCCACCCATACCAGACGAAAAGCCTGTCTGGAACTGGCTTCGCTCTTTGGAAAAGCGGTTCTTGGTCGACGCGCCATACAAGTTCCACACCACCAGGACCGCCAACCAGTTCAAAGAACGAAAAGGACAGATGGGCATTTTCATTCAGCAGCCAACTGCAGGAGAGAGCAACACCTTTTGGTATAAACACACCCTTGTTGTTGGAGAGCAGAAGAAGTCCTACGATAGGAGCAGGTTCAAGGCTGATTTCCTCCAGCTCACGCGTTACGTGCGAAGCGTCTTCGCCGATCAGCCTACTCGTCGGTTTACCCACGCCTTTTCTCTTTGCGCTTCCAAGATGGAACTCTGGGTCTTCGATCGGTCGGGGGCATACAGCTCGGGTACGTTCGACATCCATGACGAGCCGGACAAGTTTGCGCGCGCTCTTGTTGGTTATGCTACAATGGGCGATAATATGATGGGTCTTGATACGTTTGTTGAGCGGCAAGATGGGCATCGTTATGTCACCTTGGATGATGGAAGCGGCAAAGAAACAAGACTCGGGCTGGACAAGGCGATGGTTCGGCAGAAAGCCATCGTCTGTCGTGGAACAACGTGCTACGAGACCCAGAACAGCCACGTTGCCAAGTTCTCTTGGGCATCGGATAAGCGAAAGCTCGAGGTCGAACAACTCAGGCTGACCGAAGCGATGGGTGTCGAGGGGGTGGCCAGGGTCGTGGCATATCGTCAGATCACTACCATTGCAGAGATGCGAGAGGGGCTGCAGTTCTCAGCAGCCCACCGTTTCAAGGGCGAGGACGTTCAATTTGACGATCTGCCAACACACACAACGTCAGGCAAGCGCAAATCCTCATCCAATCACACCTCTGACGATGCATCTGGATCAAAGCGGCGGTGGTCTGCCGGTCGGAAGTCCGGGCTGGCTACTGTGTTGACCAGTCAACTGTCGATCGGCAATACGGCGCCGGGTCTGTATAGGCCTGGTGAAGACCTGTGGGAGAACAGGATATTTTCCTGCCTTGTCGTTTCACCAGCCGGCCGTGTCATCAGCGAGTTTAGAACCATCAGGGAACTATTGGAATCCGAGCGGGATGCTATTAAAGCACATCGGTCTTTATACATTAAGGGCCGGATCTTGCACCGCGACATCTCTTTCAACAACATTATTATTACTAACCCGGAAACGGCCAATGGCTTTAAAGGCATGCTTATCGACCTGGATTTAGCCAAAGAACGAGACAGTGGGCGGAGTGGGGCCAGGCACCGGACCGGAACGATGCAGTTCATGGCAATAGAGGTACTGCGCAAGACCGATCACACCTACCGCCACGATCTCGAGTCGTTTTTCTACGTCTTGCTATGGATGTGCGCACGCCAAGCATGGCATAATGGATTCTCTGGTGGTCAGAAGCCGCCCAAAGAGAATCTTCTTCAGCGATGGGAAATTGGCCCGTTCAAGTTTATTGCTGCCAGCAAAGTAGGCGACATGACTGTGCCTGGACTTGAGGGCCTTATGAGCGAATTTCCAGAATCGTTCAATGTAGTCAAGCCGCTCTGCCGGAGGATTAGGAAGATCCTTTTCTCTCCAGATAAAGACGAAGGATTGAGCTTTGGAACACCTAAAGGTGACCCAGACCAGCTTTACAGGCCTATCGTAGCCGCCTTAGACGAGGCTATCAGCGGGCTTTAACCAATATCAAAGAATCATGTTACTACATGCAGCGATGTATGACCTTCCAGGAAGGAAAAGATGATGGTTCAGGTGCATGGAGTTGGGAGAACACAAGAAATATAGATAATTATAATAT
>JAVHJQ010000650.1:0-15353 GCA_031306095.1 Pyricularia sp. CD86 | reverse complement strand
CGGCGCATCGCCGCCCAACGTTGATGAGGACATTGATCTCTACGGTGCGCACCGCCGAAAACCCGCGCGCCGGCTCCTTTATTTTGACTTTTATGACCTTTTTTGACTTTTTGCATCACCCTTTCTGGAGCCCCTAACTCACCAATGGTATAGATCTCTTGGAGATCGACAGATCCGCCAGCGCGTCGGATATAAAAAAGGCATACCACAAGGTGAGGAGAATTCTAGCTGTCCCTGATCTACTAGTCGGCAGCAAACACAAAGCATATGCCGCCTACCTATTCGTGATCTTTTTTTTTTTTTTTACTCTTGATCAAAATAACTAACCTCACCACCCACGCACCCCGCCCGTGGCAAACCCACACGAATCCAGGCAGCGCGCCAACACCACCCCGACAAGGTCCCCGAGGACCGCAAGGAAGAGGCCGAGGCGAGGTTCAAGGCCATCCAGCAGGCGTACGAGATCCTCCGCGACGATGACAAGCGTCACCTGTACGACACGCACGGCATGGCCGCCTTTGACCCGTCCCGCGGCCACGGCGGCATGGGCGGCATGGGCGGAATGGGAGAGGACGACCTGCAGGACTTCTTTTCCATGTTCATGGGCGGCGGCGGAGGGATGGGCGGAAGGCCCGGACCCAGGCGGCCGCAGCGGGGCGCCGACCAGGAGATACCTCACGAGGTGACGCTCGAGGAGCTGTACAGGGGCAAGACGGTCAAGTTCGCCAGCAGCAAGCGCGAGCTCTGCGCCGTGTGCAAGGGATCCGGCGCCAGGGAGAAGTACAAGCCGCAGGACTGCGACAAGTGCCAGGCCAGCGGGTTCCGCAAGGTCCTGAAGCAGGTCGCTCCGGGACTCGTGTCGCAGGACGTCGTCGAGTGCGACCACTGCCACGGCACCGGCAAGTACGTCAAGGAGAAGGAGCGCTGCAAGAAGTGCAAGGGCATGGCCACCTTGCCCGTCACCAAGGCGCTCGAGATCTACATCCCCAGGGGAGCCTTCCACGGAGAAAAAGTCGTGCTCGAGGGCGAGGGCGACCAGCTGCCGGGCCAGACCCCCGGAGACATCATCATCGTGCTGGTGGAGAAGCCCCACGACACCTTCACCCGCATAGGGCACGACCTGTCTGCCGAGCTCAACGTCACCCTGGGCGAGGCCCTCATGGGCTTCTCGCGCGTCGTGCTCAAGCACCTCGACGGCCGCGGTCTGCACCTCGAGCTGCCCCGGGGCAAGGTCCTCCGCCCGACCGAGATCCTCAAGGTGCCGGGCGAGGGTATGCCGCACAAGCGTGGCGATGCAAAGGGTGACCTTTACCTCGTCGTCAAGATTGCGTTCCCAGAAGACGGCTGGCTCAAGGACGACAGCGACTACGAGGCTCTGCAGAAGCTTCTCCCACCACCAGCGGCGCCCATCACGGCGGACGAGGTGGATGATGTGGAGTATGAGAGGGACGCAGACATCGAACAGGTAAGAAAGCACTATTGTCTAGTCGTGGCCTTGAAGCCAGTGACATTGGGAGTAATGTCTCTATTTACTAACATGTATCAAACTACAGATGGGTGCTTCGGCTGGAGAAACGGGTGGGTCAGAGTGGGAGGATGAAGAAGAGGCTGGACCCCAATGTGCTACTCAGTAGATGTCCGACATGGAAAACAGAAAAGGAAACTGTTGATGCCATTCAATTTCAATCAATATGAAGAAGCCTGCGTTCATCTGTATTTAGATTTAGACTTCGGTTGTATTGGTAGGCGTCCATCGTGCTTTTCTAATTCCAGGCCTAATCCATCCCCAAAACGCCGACTGCCGGCCCCAAGTGAGTTCAAACAGTGGAAAAAAAGCTGGGGCCTAACCCCCGGGGCGTCGTCGTTAGCATCACAAGCCCCTGCCTGGCTTGTTTTGGTCGTCAAAATGTTCGTTATTTCCGCATTACCAACATCACGGTCGGGTGTCTCTTGGGCTGCTGAGTGGGACAAGACGCAACCGTAAAAAAGAAGATGCAATTCATGACCCTAGGGACCCCAGAAGCTTCCGTGCAGAAAATGCCAGTGATATTTTTTTCCCCCGCAGACCAAGAGCAAAGTAAATCTTTGTCGCAACCAGAAAAAAAAGGAACGAAACACGCCGTACACCACACAGATCGAGTCGATTATACCTCGGTGGTAACCTTGGCCTTGGGGTTGGTGACCTTGACACCCAACTGCTTCGCCCGTGCGATGATCTCAATGCGCTTCCTCGATGAGACGTTGTGTGCGATCCTAGATTGTGAAATTTGTCAGCCTTTTGCCGGGCCTAAATTTCCGTTCCCTTGTTTTCATTCCGTTCTGCAACAAAAGGAACCCATCCTGTGGCGTGGCGGTAAAACGTACTCAGCGGCGAAGACCTGGTTGTGCATGAGGAGGAGCTCGACGTCGTTGACGTTCTGGACGAGGAAAGCCTTGTGGCCGGAAGGCATCATGTGGCGGGTTCTCTTGTTGGAGCCATAGCCAATCTAATCGTCGACAAAAAAAAGTCGTCCCACGTTAGCACACCCGTCACTTTTGCCAGTGCCTCCTTAGAGACCCAGTCTGTATATCGCTTCTCTCTGGTCCGCCTAGAGTCGGAAATAAACGCACCGAGGGCATGGCAAGGTTGCCACGGAACCGACGGCGGACACGGTTGTCGATTCCCTTGGGCTTCCTCCAGCTGGGGTCAACGCGCTTGAACCTGTCGCTCTGGTGGCGCATGAAGCTCTTCGTGCCTGTATCAAGCAGAAAAAAAAGCAAGTCAACGATCCAGTCCCATTGTTTCCATCATCGTGACGATTGTAGAATCCTCTATTCTCGAGTTTTCGTCGGGGTGTGGTGCAGGGCTCGAATTTCGCATCGCGGGCGGGTTTTTTTTTGTGACATACGCTTCTTCACGATCGCGGTGTGCTTGGCGGCGGCAACCATCTTGACGGCTGGAATTGAGGAAAAATCAGTACTTGAATATGTCGATAATGACTTCCGGAGATGATTCTGGCAGCAAGTACCTTGTATGGGGTTGTCTTTTTTGCTGTTGGGTTAGTTAAACGGGGTTGTCGACGAGGTGCCTATTGCAAGGGAGTTTCGTTCGGTGCTGAATTCAAAATTTCGTTGTGGGAGGGGAACTATTCTTCACGTGACCCTGACCGTGCAGGGGAATTTGCACTGTGGGCAACAAATCGTCGTTTGGTGACCATCCCCACTTTTCGGGGCTCCGCCATTTTGTATCCCTTGGCGTCCTGCTTCTTTACCGCACCTAACTACAGTAAGGATCCATCTATGCCTGCATTCCTCCTACCTACAGTTGTAGCCTCCCTTTGCCCCAACACGATGTTTATGATCCTTACACTGCTGCATTTACATTCCTTAGTACCTATAGCTGGCGATTTGTCGTCGAAAATCACCCAATGACTCAAGAAATGGCGGGTGCCGCATCGCCTCTGGGAGGATCAAAGTGGATGTAGCCGGGCAGCGTGCATGTGCTTCGGGGGTCTCTGAACTGGTGTTACCCCTGCGAGGAACTTGCTCCATAATCACATTTTTTTTTTCTTCCACCGCGATGACATGGGTCTATCGCTTTGGATCGATGTGACATGTTGTTCCCCCACGATAGTAACATGTCTCCAATCCCCAAAGATACTCTTTCTGGCCTAAATGAGATTCAATGGCCAGAGTGGCAATGCAATGTCAGCAAAGACAACAGTAGGAAGAAGGGAGTATTTTGAGATATCATTACATCATGTATAGGCGAGGTCGTGCACTTGTTCTCACCAAACACCTTTGCTACACAGAACATAACTTGCACATGTACAGAGCAGCAAAGCGAGATATTGTTCTTTGTTCTATAGTGCCCAAGGGTGGATACACACTACGGGTCTGTTTTACACAAAGTGGATTACGAGGTGGAATAAAGCTCTCTCGTGAATCCATCGTAACTGCCAAACCCTACACAAGACTGTTGTAGTCTGTCCGTGCACACAACAAGCTGGTATAGTGTAATGGTTAGCACATGAGGTTCTGAAGAAATGTCCTGGACAAGAATCGTCCTCGTAATCTAGGTTCGATTCCTAGTACTAGCTTTTTGTCGATGTAGAGCGATCAAGCTGTGGACGGGATCGTGTAAAGAGTCTGTTGGTTTTTGGTTCCAAGACGAAATGGAGCATGGTTGTGTATTCACCGCACACATGTGGGGTAAATACGCGGAGCTGTAAGGTTTCATCAATAGAGAAAGATTGAGCAGCTCATTGAATTTTTGATGAAATATACCAGTATACGGCTAGTAATTCTACCCTTGTAGCTTGTTAGTAGAAGTCTAACGGAAAGTCTTTTGATATATTACATTTCAGCTCATTCTGCTTACGCTGCCATGTCTCCTCCTGTCCTTTCTGCCTAGGTGCCCAATGCAGGCACGTATCTGCCTTCACTCACGTATATGTATGCTCCATTTCACAATGCACCTTTCTAGAAAAATTGCATGGGACACATTTCAAAAAGCAAGGCAACATGCTCAGGAAGTCTACTGGTGATTATTTGTTTTTGTTTTTCTCTATAACCGTAATTCACCCTAATTTTCCCAATGTTTCTTCCGTAAACCGTTCGAGCCCAAAAAACACAAATACAACGCTAGAAACAAAAACCCATTATGCATCCTCTATTGGATCTGGGCCATTTTTGCAGTCATGAAGTTATAGAAAGAGAACGAATTCGAGGTGGTACCGTACGTGCTGTAGCAAAAAGAGATATGGTTAGCACAAGTTTCAGGGAGAGTATGAGTTTAGGGGAACACCTACTAGACGAAACGGCTGGCAAGGTATGATCCAAAGATGGCCCGGAGGTAGTTGTCAGGGACGCGGGCAATGATGTTCTCGAGGCCAATCTTCTCGAGCAACAGGTTTGGCAGGGCGTCCTTGAGAACCGAGACCCGAATCTTCTCGTTCTCCCACAGTTCGCTGTGTTGAAGCTCCTGTTCAAGACTGTCAGTATGCATGCCCCAAATTCCCGATGGGGAACAAAAGGTGTTTTCAACTTACAGCATCAAGTGTGGTGATTGCCACAGACAGCTTGTCGGACAAGACTGGCCTAGGCACACCAGTCTCGGCATTCTCGCGCCAGATGGCCTCGAACTCCAAGTAGGCGTTGCGTTGAATAGTTTCTATGGGGATATTAGTATGGGAGGGTCTACCATGTGTGTGGGTCTTGATGTGGGGCCACATCATAGGAATTATCACATACCCTGAACTTGCTTCACATAGGCCTTGTAGAACTCAGGAGCGTTGCCAGCGGCATCAACACACATGTGCTCAACAAAACCTTCATCATCGAACGCAAGACTTGCCAAAACTTCGAGCGATGAGCTGGTTACACCGCCCTTATTCGCAGAGGCGCTTTTGTTTTAAAACAAGAGAAGTTAGCACAAACGTATTGTCAACACATGGGGATTTGTGAGTCTAGAAACATACTCCTTGATGAAGATGCAACCCGCATTCTCCAGGCGCATACGCGAGGGCTCACTGCAGAACAGGTTGGCGCCCTCGACGATGTAGGGGATGGTTGACCTGCCATCCTTGATGATCTTGGCAACAGAGACGAGGTCGATGGACTCGGGACGGCCACCACACGGCACAAACATGTCCGTGAGGCCAGTGTCCAGGAGGTGGTAGGTGTTGCGGAAGGCGGTGCCGTTGGCGACTACCTGACCGTTAGGCAGGGTCACGTTGACATCCTCGCACAGCACACGGTAACCATCCTTGCTGAGTTTGCTCATGTCAAAGTTGGAGATCATGACACGCTTCTTGGCCAGCCTGCGGAGCTCATCCATGTCGATTCCGTTGGGGTCACAGAGGACACCCGAGCCGTCGACGATGGATGTGTACATCTCGTTGCTGAGCAGAATCTCGTTGCTGCCCAGGTCTCCGTCGGGTCCACCAGTCTGCATCTTCCTGACCTTGGAGGGGTCGAGATCGAGCTTGCGGTAGATGCCCTTGACGTACTCGCGAACCGACAATGTGGTCATTCCATAGGTGTCGTGAGGAATGCCACCAAGCTTGGGTGACTTGCCGGTGAAGAAGGACTTCCACCAGGGTGCGTTACGGGAACGAGCATGCTCGGTTGCCCAGTCGACAAGGTCGGCAGTGTTCTCATCGGGGCCCATGAACAGAATCTCGGGCTTGCCGTACAGATCCACAATCGGGTTCTTGATACCAGGAGTCTCGGCGGGCAGGAGAAGGTCAAGGATACTGTCAATGTACTTCTCAAAGGCCTCACGTGCCTTGTCCTGCTGCTTTGCGTCAAGCAGAATGACACCCTTGGAACCGCCCTCGGGAATGTCCTTGTTCTTGCGCTGCTGCGTGCTGGCAAGTCCGTAGTTCTCGTCGAACAGGTTGCGAGCGTTGATGGAGTATGCTTCCTTGCTGCGGGACTTGACGATACGAATACCACCACGGGCGACGTCCTTGAAGCGGAGGTGGAAACCACGCGACTCGGATGTGATGACGAGGAACATGCCGTAAAGTGGCGTGGGGTACTCGATCTCGGGCAGGAAGGAGGCATCCAGACGGAAGCTCAGAGCGACCTTGGTGGGTGTGAAGTAGTTGGTCTTGAGGATGGCGCTGTTGAAGACACGGAAGGCGGTCATGACCATCTCCTCGTGCTCGTTGGAAACCTCCCTGGTGATGCGCTCCTTGAGAGCCTCGTCAGACAGCACCTCGACACCAGGTGTAGGTGTGATTGTGCCCTTCCCCTTGGCATCCGTGTTCAGGTGGACGCTGGCAAATGCAGCGTACAAAAGACGAACGAGACCTGGGTATGAGCCAATGATCTCCAGGATGTAGTCGGGAGTGAAAGTCTCGGTACGCAGACGCCTCTTCAGCTTGGAGAGAAGCTCGGCGTGTACGTTGTTCTTGGGGTCCAGGGCATCCGAGAGAGTGGCGTACTCGGAACCCAGGCGGTTCAGGAAATGCTGAACGAAGACCCAAGCACAATGGCCGTAGATGGCCTCCTGGAGGCTCAGCTCACCGGTAGCAAATAGGTGGTGAAGCTTGTTGAGGGGAATACAGTACAGCAGCGATGTCTCCTTGGTGATTTGGTGAATGGACTCCTCGATAGGTGGGTACTTGCCGTCGAGGTTGGAGGCCGGGCGCAGGTAGATGGACATGACTGTGATGCCGTTGGAGAACTGCTCAACATATTTACGGGAGCTGGTGACGCCATAGTAGTGGTACAAGTCGCTGATGGCGCTGAACATGCCCCTGGCAGTGCGGGACCTGAAGGCAACCACGAGACGCTTCTCTGGCGAGTCCTCGATGTCGAATACCTCGATGACTGGGCCAGTTCGGTTGACGGCCAACTCAATGATCTCCTGGTAGATCTGAAGGGTGTTCTTGGTGGCCTTGGCAAGGAACATGCGGTCGCTGATGACCTCAAGACGAGTCTCATCAGGGTCGGCATTGGGCTCCACAAACGTGCACTGGTAGACGAAGTAGCAGCGAAGACTGGCACCGCCCCCGTTGGTGTTCTGGCCCAAAACGCCAGGTGACCTGAAGGTCTCGACGCGGAACCTCTGGGAATCGTTGCCGTCAAGATACTTGGCCTCAAGACGAGTCTCGTAGCGCGGGCCCTCGATAGCACTACGTCCCGGTTCGCTGGTGTCGATGTAGATGGCGTGGTCAGAAGCCTCCATATCTAACCTGATCTCTTCCCGCTTGTCTTCGCGGGAGAAGGCTGCAACCTTGGCAGCGTAGAGAGAGGTGATGTGGTTGGCAATGACGGCCGGCCTCTCGAGCTGGAAGTAGACGTCGTCGATTCCAAGCTCGTTGTAGAACCAAGCCACCTGCTCGTCAATGACCTTGTCCGGGATCCAGCCATTCTCTTGGATCACCTTCTTGACTGTGGGACGGTCAGAATTGAGACGAGAAATTTTCAGGAGTGTGCTCTGCAACCGAATCTACATACCCTCAAGCATCTGCTCGGCCTTGCCCTTGAATTCTGGGGCAATGTAGCCCACAGTGGCGGACCTCAGAGTGCGGTTGCCATTGCCCTTGAGTTTTGACACGGCAAAGTGTGTCGGCTGAGGTGACGGATGCCTTTGGTCGTCGCCATTTGTTCCCAGAGCCTTTTGGGCTGTGCTGCTAACTGGTGAAGCCATGATGCTGGCACTGGAAGGCTCAAAGGGATCTGTATATTCCGGGAAGGAATTCTCCAGGTCAGCGGTTTTGATTCTTGGCTTATCCATGATGACGGCACCGCGTGCAAGGGTAGCACAGTGTTTGGAGGTCGAAGATGTATGTGTAAGTGAATGGAATCTGGGGGCGGCTTATTTGCCAAGCAGTTTCTAAGCCGAAACAAGCCGTGGGTGCATTTGAAAATAGAGAGATTGTGAAAGAGAGATGAATGAGTTTGTGCCGTTTTTTGCGGAGGAAGAAAAAAAAAATCCAGAATTTGAAGTGCGGGCGAACAAGACAATATCTAAAATAGAGTCCACGTCGCCAGTTGTCTTTTTGTGATACCACAAACTGAGTAATCGCTAGATCACCAATGCTGACGACAAGGGATGGAAGGTGCTGAGGTGGGTGGCTTAGATGCTGTAGCAGGGCACTTGTTGATAAGGGGTCTGGTTCCAAGAGAGTGCCTGCCGCTCTTTTTTTTTTCTCTCTGCATTTTGTTTTATTTTGCGTCGCCTTACTTTGGCACCAACGCAGGGCAATTCCGACAAGCGACGGGTGGCTTCGTGGCTTACCGTATTTTTGTGTGGAATGAGCAATGCGTAGCCCCGTCCTGGTTTAAACTCGATTAGCTTAGGTTTCTCAAAGGTACAGTAGCTTCAGACAGGTAAAGATAAAAATGCTCGTAATGCAGAATTTGATAGTGATAGATAGGCGGGTTTGACAGGCTAGGGCAATTGGGCTGAGGCACGGCACACCGCCTAGCCCCAGTGCTCGGATTAGGCAAGGATCAATCCTCAACTCAAGGAATGACTTGTTTTGAATTGCGGCAAGGAATGCAGATAAGAGCCCGGCCTCCTGAACACAGCTTACCCGTCCGTTGCTGTAGCGGCTGGGGGTGAACGGATGGCAGATAGGGTAGACGCCAATGATTCGGTACAAGATAAGCTTGGAAGCTGGCGCAGAAGAAAAACATGGACGATTTTAATAACAAGTAGTAGTAGTGGTAGTAGGGCCACTTACTCTCAGACCACGGGTGTGTTGGGTGGTTGGGATCTGCTAGAGAGATACCGGATCTACGCGGTGCCTGACCTGCCGGCTGAAAGAAAGGGGAAATGATGTTTGTTTCCGACACGGATTGGTGGCCTCCCTTTCTTTCTTTCTTTGACAATTATAGATGAAAGGAGCTTGAATTGATTCGGAAAGAGAGCACTGCATGAGTAAGACCAAGATATCGTAACCTCAAGCGAACACGAACGCTGGGACTCGAGGGACCTTTTTATACCTGAAGTACATCGTGTCAACCACAGGTCACGAAGTAGCTAGGGGTGGAGACCCCAGGAAGTGCATGTCAGGGGATGGCTCCCGTCATCCCAGGCGATCCGGTAATCGAATGCAGTAAGTCTATCACGGTACCTGGATTTGATTTTTTTTTTCTGTCGTTTTCCCGTTTTATTTCTGGAATGCACGGTGCGGAGCCGGTACGAAAAAAAAAGAGGGCCCCCTTCTAGTCTTCTATTGTGTTGGACAAAAGCTTGAACCATCGTGAGCTTTTGTTGGCCAGTTCAGCCTGGATTTACCTATTGCCTTGCCCACAAGCCCACACACACAACTTTCCGTAGTACACAACATTGAATCAATTGCCCCGCTCTCGCCTTGCTTTGCCCGCCCCGGCCGCCCGCTCAGCTGCGGCGGATTGATTTCAGGAACCAATCCACCCGACCCGAACAGACCAGACCACACCAGAGAGATTAATAGGTACCTCCCTCACAGGCGACGGATGGAGCCCGGAGAAGGATTTCTGGAACAAAGAGGCTTATCCTGATCTGGCTCCGTCAGCGAACCTACCTTGGGTATACAAAAAAGAAAGCTCGCCTAAGCCCAAAAAAGTCTCACCGTCTACCTGGTGGTCTGGGCGTCTGGTCACCAGTGTTTTTTTTTGTTTAACCATCAAAACTACAGCAAACAAGTACTAGTGGGCTTGCATATGTACACTATTTCATGTTTGAACGGTTCAAGACAAGGGTGGATAGACCAAGAAAAAAGAAAAAATCTCTCTCTGCTTCCACCATCCACTTACCGGCCAAGGTATTTCCAGGATGGGTGCAGGTACTTGACACCTGTTTATTATTTTTGTTGTTGCAGGAGCTCCAAGACGACAAAGCACAAGCACGTCAGACCAAAACAATGCATCGCGATGTGTCAAGGTCGTCACGTCAGTACGTAAATGTACGTAACAAAACGCCGCCGTTGGCTCTAGTTTGTGTGAGCCAGTGCACAACTAACCCCTCCATCCCCGCGCCCAGGCCCAGAGCCTTGAGTTTCCATTACCCCCAGATTATTGAAAAGTGGGCCCAGTTGGTATCATGGGGTAAATCTCTGAAGGCCTCATGATGTCTAGATACTTCGCTTCTGTGTTGCAGAGACCAGCCTCTGCCCGTCAACCCTTGCCGCCAACGTCACGAGGTATTGTCGGGCTCATCTCCCTGAACGGAATCATTTTGATGCCCTGGACCGACACCGAGCGAGCCGCAGTTGATGGTGACTTGTTTATGCCAGGTCTCTTCTCACAAACTTGGAGTACCTCGACTAAAAAATGAAAGATATTACAACAACTCACCGCTAGACAGCCCACTCCGCCTGACATACCGCAACTCGTTTGGAGTACGGGATATTTTTGTGTCTTAAAAAAGAACCGTATTTTTTTGGTCTGGTCGCCCAAGGGGCGTTACCACTCCCAACTGTCTTACCCCTGGAGAGACCATATTCCCTGTTGACCGGCAGTCGCGCTTTGTCTTCCGGGGTAAGGACATGGATCTACAACTTCCTCCATTTTGTCTGAAAAAAAAAGGGTTGAAGTCTCTTCTCCAATGATCTCGATGCCCCCCGTTGTAAACAGTGCGTCTCGAGGACCAAGTTGCCAGGTGGACTACAGTAGGCAAGTTACCGTACTATGAATCTGGTACCTGATACTTTGTTCAAGGTTGTCAACACCACTAGTGGGGCACCATTCTAAAACCGACTCAATCGCCAACCAAAAAAAGGTTTTACTAAGACATCATTATTTTCTCTCCTCTTCCATTGATCAACTGCATTGCATTGCGGTATACGTTTGCAATGGATCCTTTTGTCCGGACAGAATCTACGCTGCCCCATTTGCTAATATTTCATTTGTTCTACCTGGTCTGTTTGTACGAGATTGTGTCGAGTGCTGAAACGAAGTGAGCTCACGATGCCCGCGTCAGCAATGAGCAGTTAGTGGTACCTGAATTGGAAATTAGGTAGGGTCGCTCTGTCCTCCTGTCTTCCAGTGCATCTGCCGCAAAGGAACATCAATTGTCCAATCGGGTGTCATGCTTCATCATTGCAGGATCCCGTCCAACCATTAGGCTCCAGGCATTGAAGGTAGCTGCACCACGCGGGTGCCTTCACGCGACTGATTGATCAATTTGGTTTTTGGTGGGGCACACAACCCGAAACCCCATCCGTGACCACTATTCGGCCCCGGTGTCTCCAGCTCTCGAGTGTTTGACATTTCCGCCCGGAAGTCCCGAATTCCTGCGGAGCTTGTCTTGGCAACCCCGGGCCAAGTGCCATTTGCTCTCTGGTTGAGCGCAACCTCTACTCTTCTCACTTTCATATTTTTTCGACCTCGGCCCAGTCTCATTTCACCCCCAGTACAACCTCTCGGGTTGGCAGCTGCATCAACGGGCATGTCGATATGAGCACGGCCTGTAGACTCCACGTCATGTTGCTCGATCCTCTTGCGTGTCCCTCTCAAGATGCAAGTGCATTTGACATCCTTCATTCCCTTGAGGATTGATTGAATCATACCATGTTTTCTTTAGAATTTGACCATTGTGGTTGGTTGGCAAGCACTACACAAGTCCTGTGCGCCACAGGATTACTATCCCAACTTACCCCGCCTCGTTCCTGGACTCATAAACACGGATGAAAGGCACTTTCTTCTGGAAAAGACTACATCTACCAGAATTTTGCTTTCACAGCCTTGATCGGACGGCAGGCCAAATTATTCTCTGGGGTATTGATGAAAGCGTCAAGCGTGATTTGCACCTGCACGACCAAGCGTGTCTGCTAGCCGGTATATCATATCAGAACTGACTCCCACGCATGACCTTTATTCTCGAACTATTGCATTTTCAGTTCATCGTTTGTTGATAGACCGGGCTAGTCACGCATGACCTGTCGATCACCTCACAGGTATATTATATCTCGGCCCAAGGGCCTGCCCTCGCAGTCTGGCGTCGGATACGGTCCCCTCTCAACAACCAGCATCCAAGATGGGTCTCCGCCAAGATACACTGAGGCGCCTGCTGCTGGCATCGGTCATCATTCCGCTGAGCCTGGCTCTGATGCTTGATACCCATGTAAGCCGCAGGCAAGACAGTGACGAAAACAGCTGGCAGAAGTTTGTGCGAGCTTCTCCAACCACAGTTATTACACCAAGGGACGTTGTAAGCAGGCAAATTAAAGGAAATGTGACCAACCCCAATGGGCTGATCAACGGTGACGCTCCCACAGTGCTCACCCGGACACAAGCGTCCAACAACAAGACGTCTATCGTTGTCGACTTTGGTCAAAATACCGTGGGCTTGTTGTCCATACAGTTTGCTGGCGCGTCTGCCACTGCTTCGAACGGAAACGCCCTTCCTGGTCTGAAACTGGCATTCTCCGAGACGCTAGAGTTTTTGGGTGAAAGAAGTGACTTTACTCGGTCTGACCACGCGAGTGGCGTAAGTGGCTGACATGCGGGGGGAAACCAACTTGACCAGACCGACTAAACTAACACGGCCTATTAGGATGCAAAACTTACCAACGGCACTGACCAGATCGCCGTCAAGCAGCAGCCGTACGAATGGTTGGCGCAGTCTGGATGCGAACACGGCAGGCAGGTATGCGGTGATGGTCTTCACGGCTTCCGATACGTCAAGATAACGCTGGAAGCACTTGAAAGTGACTCGCCATACACGACTTCCTATGGCACAGTTTCGATCTCGTCCGTCAAGCTGCACCTGTCTGCTTTTCACGGCACGCCGGATACGTTCACGGGTAATTTTGAGTGTTCAGACAAAAGCATTACTCAGTGGTGGTACGACGCTGTTTATACAAATGACCTCTGCATTGACACCTTCCGTCTAAACGATACGGAGCCTCGAGATGCCGGCAGCCCGACGTTGGTTGGCAAGCTTGTGCTGCACGACGGGCCTAAGCGTGATCGGGACCCATACGTGGGAGATTTAGCTGTCGCTGCGCTCACTGCGTACATTTCCCATGATGTCGCCTCATCGGCCAAGAATGTTCTGGCTGATCTTGCAGCGCACCAACGAAACGACGGCTGGATTCCTCCCGCCAGCATGTAAGTTGATACTACTGATGCATCCCGACTAGGGGGTCACTCGAGGTGCTGACGATTCGGTAGTGGAAACTACAATCTACAACTTTTCGACTATCCACTATGGTGGGTAGTATGTAGTTGCGACTATGCAATCTATACTGGCGATCTTGATTACCTCAGGTCGGTATGGCCCAATTTGGTTAAAGTCCTCGATAACTTCTACCCCAGCGTCACGAACTCAGACACAAACCTAGTTGAGCGAAGGGGCTACGGAGACTACGCCTTCATACCTCGCGAGGGTCCCGTGACTTATTACAACGCTCTATATGTCCGCGCTCTCAAGTACGCCGCAGACCTTGCGGAGCAGATTGGACAAGACCAGGACGCTCCACGCTGGCGCAACAGGGCGACAGTGACTGGAGCATCCCTACTGAGACGCAACTGGGACTCTAGCGTCGGGGCGTTTTTTGACGGCGGCAGATGTGGATCATCTCAGCTGTGTCCATCTCACTCGCAGGATGGCAACAGTCTCGCAATCCTGTCCGGGATAGCGAACACCACTACCGACTCAGGGAACTCGCGTAGCAGCGTTGCTGAATCAATCCTGTCCTATCTCGACAGCTCGCTGAAGAGGCCCTGGGGCAACGCCTTTTATGACAACGACCAGGTCAGCGACGGCTACTCGCAGCGAGTCTATGCCTTCATTTCCTACTTTGAGATTGCCGCGAGGTTGGAGGTCCCTTCCACTCAGGAGTCCGCATTCGACGAGATCCGCAGACTGTATGGAACAATGTCCGCCGGTGACCCAGGCGTGACGTTCTGGGAGGGGACTGGTCCCGGCGGCAGCCCGTACCAGGGCGGCTTCACTTCCATGTCACACGGTTGGTCCACGGGCATCGTGCCGCTAATGACCAACTACGTGCTCGGCATCACGGCCAAGAAGGTCGGTTTTGAGCAGTGGGAAGTCAAACCTGTCGTTGCGGGAGAGTTGACGTGGGCCCGGGGCGCCATGCCGACGCCACGTGGCGCTATTCGGGTCTCGTGGACGGCTGGGCAGAACGGGGCCGCGTTTGAGCTTGACGTGGATGCGCCCGATGGAACTAGCGGTGTCATCAGCGTTCCCGTGTCGAGCAAGGAAGCCCGTGTAAGCATGGGTGGGGCTGTAATCTACGACGGAGCAGCAGGAACCGCGCAAAGCGGCGCCACCTTCAAGGACGGGCGCGTGTCTGTCAATGTTGGCGCCGGCAAGCATCAACTGAGCGTGGCTAAAGCAACGTGAGTGATAAGTATCTAATCCCGGAAGTCATGAGAAAGTATAGACACTGCTTTCTACACCTTGGAAGGTTATGGCCACGCTGCTTGCTGCGTCATCGGAAGAGTTTTTAATTACTCCTAGTTCTAGTATCATACTGAATATTAATATGGAGCACAATTATTAAGCGAGCATTTCAACACTTATGCCAAAGATACATACTCATATTATGTTGAACGCGTCTGACAAGATGAAGCACAACCAGATAGGTGGGAGCATTTTAACATTCGGCAGACCATCATTGGCACATAATAGCTCAAACACACAGCTATGGCCCTCTCCAAGTTCAAATCGCATGGGGACAAGAAGGTTCAAGCGGTCAGGGGTGGAAGTAGCAACGGACACATTCGTGGCTGACCAAGGAGTTGCCCCCTATACATATGATACTCTTGTAGGACGTTGTTATTAAGCGGCGACTTTCAGTAACCAACACTCAGTCTTGCGTCCCACCCAATATTAATACAAATGGAGACATTAAAATACCTAAATTCTCATTTAAATTCGTTTCGGCCTACCTTCCTACGTG
>JAVHJQ010000645.1:0-22868 GCA_031306095.1 Pyricularia sp. CD86 | reverse complement strand
TTGGACTAGTCTAGTAAAGTAAGGTAGGTACCCGTGGCCCCCCGCTTTCGCTTGATTTGATCTGTCTGTCCCCACGAGCGGTTTGTTATCTATTACAAAAGCTGCTTAATCTCTAGATGGGATTGGGGATTGGGGGCCTGTACGAAATCTGAATGGGTTGTTTGTGATCTCTCATTGGAAGAATGCGCCGTGATGGGAATTATTCAGTCCATGGATATGTGCTCCTTGGGGAACCGTGATGTCAAGACTTGATTCGTCCCCGTTGCAAAGTGGAGGTGTCGTTGTATCCGTAATCACTGCATTCAGCGCACATGGTACGAGGTAATAGTTGTGGAGAAGAAACGAGCGGTTACTCGCAAGTCTTGATTGGTCCCGAGAGGCGAGAAGGAGCCACTTATTCGGAGCAATTCAATTGTTTTGCACACATTGAATGCACAGGATGCAGCGGGAGAAAACATGATTGAATTTTGGCTGGTACCGACTGCGCCGTGATGGATGAGCGAGCTCTTTCTTTCTTGCTTGCATTACTTTTTTTCTTTTTTTCTTCAATAACCAGAGACTGGACTATTCGACCAAACAGGGGAAAAAAAAACCCCGACTGGGCAAGGATACTCATACTCGTCACCAACAGTACCGTACAGACTATCTACCAATGTGAACGCAACGATATAACAATCAATAACAATTATTCTGTTAGATGCAGGATAAACCAACTCATCACAAACTCAAGCCGACAAGGAGAAATCGTCAACAAGATTACCAACCTACCTGGACACCTAGGAAACTTGACCGCCTTTGACAAGAACGGAAAGAGACTCGTATACTCGGGAGCATTGTATATGCAGATAAAGAGCACCTGCTATATCGTTTGCAATTAATACCTTCAAGTCGGAGGAATCAACTCTCAAAGGTGGCTGATCAGCAATCAGCAGGATTCGTCCCCCTCTTCCAATTCCCGTGGGATCATTTGGCCCGAAGTGGTTGCCTGCCTGTCAGCTTACTATTTCTCCGCAGTGCAACTGTAAAGTATTTCTGTAAGTCCGTCTTGTCTGCTTTTCGACATCGATCCACGACGGCTGCAACCGCCGAGCCTCTCTTGCATGGTGTCGACAGGTTCAAAGCCATGCTTTGCGGGTGGTTTTCCCTAGCAAGTCTAACTCGTCTCGGATTATTGGACCACGTTGTGAGATCTTCTTTTAGAAGTTCTATCTGATTCTTGTGCTACCCCATCGTTTTTTTTTTCTATTTTCGACCACATCGGGGTTGCAGTATCCAACCAGGGCCACGCTGGCAATGCCATGCCGGCCCTGCATAACTAGTCTAGATATAGTTCCTGGTCCGGTATCTCCTAGTGAACCCTCGTAACAAGACACCTCCTGACCCCTGAATTCAAACACCTCATTTATTCAACCTCGGAGCCCTCTCAGGGTCCCGCCAGAACAAACAAGCCTCGCGCCTGGCGTCATCCTTCTCGATCTCCGGTCCGCTGGGGTTCATAACCAGCTGGTCCGGCGCCGGGCTCTCGATGCCATAACCCTCGGGTTCGTAGTTGGGCCACTCGGGGGACCCGGCGAGGCGGTATGTGTTTGGGTTGCCGGTCAATGCAAAGCTCGCAATGTACGCATGCTGCGCCTTGCCCAGCTCGGGGAATTCCACCGTGGGCTCGGCCCAGGTGTAGGCCGGGTCCGTGGCGTGCTGGATACCCCTCCAGGCGGGCAGGTTGTCGCCCGCGTTCCAGCGCATCTTCCAGACCGGGAGACCCGCCACGGCGCTGCGGTACGCGTTCTCCTGAGACGGGCAGATGTACGCGTAGTCGCTCCACGCGTCCGACAGGCGGCTGAACTGCGTGCTGTTTATGCTGTTTTTGTACGGCGAGCTTGGGTCCCTTGCTGGGTCCGGGTACAAATCCGCCATGAGGTTTATGTCGTCTTCGGTCAGGGCCGGCGCGATGTTGTGCATAAAGTTCAGGAACTCCTCGTTGGTTTCCAGGGTGCCCGGGATGTACCGTCTCCCCTCGTCCGTCGTGCTCGAGGAGATGACTGGCACGTGGTAAAAAGTGCCGTCGATTCCGGATTTAGAGCCTGGCTTGGCAAAAAGAGGACCTCCTTGCACCGGCTGCCAGGGCCATGTGATTGCCTTGTCGTACTGGTTAAAGATGCCTACCGAGGCGTCGCGAATGGCGTCCCAAGGGACTGCACGCAGGCAGGCGATTGTGGCCTCATCATCGTCTCCGGCACTGTTGCAACCAGTCCGCTCCAGGAACTCGCTGAACTGCTTCTGGTACAAAGGATAGTCAACACCGGGGAAGGCGCGGGCCGTCGACGAGCCGGACATGTAGTATACGCGGGCGAACAGCGGCTTGCCTGCCGAATCGCTGTGGTTGCCGACATGTTGGATTCCTGTGCGTTGTTGCGACCCGTGTTAGTCTCTCCGACCCATGAGTTGTTCCAGCAAGCTGGGCCACTTACCGACACCATGGGCACCGGCACTCAGTCCTCCGATTGTGACGGTATCGGGGTCACCTCCGAAGCTGGAAATGTGCTTCTGAACAAACTCGAGAAACAGCCTCGAATCTCTGACTCCCAGGTTGAGGCCATCATGCCTTTCGAAAAGGTCGCTGGTCGGGAACCCCAAAGCTCCGATGCGGTGATGGAAAGAAACAAAAACCATGGGCTTGGGCGAGTTGGCAACGAAGCTGCCACCGTCGAAAAGCTTTTGGTTGCCACGGTTGAATGCTCCTCCCATGAACCAGACCATCACGGGGAGCTTCTCGTCCAAAGAAACCCCCGGGGTTCGCCAGACGTTAAACTGCAGGCAGTCTTCAGATTGGTCTTCACTGGGCAGGACCGCAGTGACGGCCTGTGGGCAAGCCTTCTTGAACTCGGTGGCGGGCCTGATCCCGTCGAAAGGAGCCGGCCAGCCGACGGCGCGGAAGCGATTCTCGCCAACGGGCTGCGTCGCAAAGTCCATGCCGAGCCAGGCGTCAACCGGCGACGGGAGGGACTTGCCCGTGAAGGTCTCGGTCACGAGGAGGCCCGAGAAGGTGCCATAGTCGGCAAGCGTCACCGGCTTGTAGGGAGTTTCGACGGGGCCCGCGAGGGAGCCGGTGAGCTGGCAGCTTACGGCGAGATAGAGGAGAGTGGCCTTCATGATGGGATCTACTTGTGCGTTGGCCTGGCGATAGCGTCAACGGGGCATGAGGACGGAAGAGTCAACTGTGTGAGGTAAGTACACACGCTTCAGGACTCTTTTTAAAGTACCAGCCCTGTCCTTGCCCAGCTCGATTGTCTGCCTGTAAAGGCTGAGGCCGGAATGTATGCCCCATAGTCCCCCCGCACAATCGTCGTACCGATGGATGGGGGTCATGGCCTTTATTCGGACTGTCGGGTGCTCTGCCGAAATCGGCAGACGGGACGGGACGGTGATCAGTGTTCCTGACGAGCCCGTATACCTTACGTCATCTCCTTAATCTCTGGCCATGCATTATATCTCCCGGGTTGTCGCAAAAAAATGTCGCATAGCAACCTGGTAATGGTGGAACTCATGATAGGAGACAGTGTCCTTGATCAAGGATTCATGATAGCAATACGCTCCCTAGTGGATTTAACGCATGTATATGATCAGCTTTCAATTTCGTAAAGCCCTTATCTGCTTTTGCTACTATACCGGTACTATTAACTCA
Source organism: Pyricularia sp. CD86 (assembly GCA_031306095.1). Lineage (NCBI taxonomy): Eukaryota > Fungi > Ascomycota > Sordariomycetes > Magnaporthales > Pyriculariaceae > Pyricularia > Pyricularia sp. CD86. Next base: position 19,186 of record JAVHJQ010000645.1, on the reverse strand, counting down.
GCCTTGGCACTTACATACCCCATATATCAGCGTGCGGGGTTTGAAGAACCATCTCCACCAATGCTATCTAACCTTGCTAACCAAGCTACCTTCCGATGTTTTCCCATTGTTGCTCGAGTCATGTTCCTTGAATAGCCTTCAAGGGTCTTCTTTCTCCATTGCATCATTATTGGAGAAGCTTTGCCATCAGCGAACCTCGGAGGAAGAGCCATGTATTTTTCGCCCGACACTTTTTCGTCTCCAAGCTACCGTATCTTAGACGAACCTCGACAGAGAAAAGAAATCCAAGTCTCCAATGCTGCTTTCCCTGTCCATGATCATCTCGGCGGCTACTTTCCCCGTTCCCAGGCTCAGGTTGATCCCCCACGGCCCATGTCCAGCAACAAGAAAGACGCCGCCTTGGCCGCCGCCCCTCGTCGTGACGCCATTACCAAGCATCTCGTCCGGCACCCTCGAGATGACGGGGGTGCCGATATCTGTGACTGGACGGAAACATAGAGCTTCCCGCGTAAACTCGAGCTGACCCTCTACTACTTCCTCGCAGTATCCTTTAGCCTCGCCACCGACTCGGGCTGGATTTGTTTCTTGGCCTCGGTAGCAAGTTTGGGCAGCGGCATGGCTGCGTCGTTGAGGCCGGCAATATACACGGTCCCATCGCCCCATGAGAACATCTCGGGTGCCATGCCGTCCATCCGCGCCGAATATACTGCATGTGATCGTTGAAGCCCGGTGTTTACGTTGTTGGCCGCCCAGTGAGACGTTTTCAAAAGTAGCGAGTACCCTGAAAGGCTGAATATTGGGAGACGCTCTATCGGGGAGTTGGGGAAGAGCGCCTGGAAGACTTCCGGTGACCATGCACCGGCTGTGATAACCAACCTCGTGCATGGAATGTCTGACTCCAACGACGACTTGGTGTCGGCTATCCGTACGCTGGCCAGCTCGCCACGATTGTCTGCATGTACCGACATCACAGTGGCTGGCTGATGTAGTTGGACGCCAGCATCAAGACATTGCCTCAGTAGGAAACGACAGAGGGCCGCAGGATCGCTAGTCAAATCATGAGGGGGGTTTTTTTTGCTTAGTTTAGTTCACCCCGTCGTGCAGCTCAACGAGAAAAAAAGAGGAGCACGAAGAATATGTTCGGGATGACGCAACCTACACCTGGGCCACTGTGTCCACGCTGAGACAGTCGATACTGTCACCCTTGTACCTCCGCAACCAAGCCGGTGCTCGCTCCTCAACTTCAACAGGCTCGTCCGAGTTTGCTGCCTCCTCGGATCGACTTGTTCCCTGTCGAAGCCAGTCGCCAGAGATGGTCTTGGCGGCATCTGCTGTTTCCGGAGCCGGGATATAAGAGAAGGCAGTTCCGGTCCGGTATCCCCATTTCTCGGGACCTTCTTGTTCACAAGCTAGCTTTTGGTGCTCCTGGAAACTCAGCCGGGCTAGATGAAGCATCGCGCCGCTGAACCAGTCTTTTGCCAAGAACCCCCCCGCAACCCCCGATGCCGATGAGAAGAGGACATCGGAATTATCTACCAGGTGAATCGAGCTGGGAGCTTCTGACTGGGATAAGTAGAACGCAGTGGCCACGCCAATGATTCCTGAACCTACTATGATCGTCGACATGGCATTCAGTATACGTTGAACCTAAGCATCAAATGACCGATCTCTATTGGTTTGCTAGGCTAGCTATATGATGGAAGGGACTCGTCTAGGCAATGGATGGGAAGATAAATGGGAGAAGCTGTGCCTCAAGATTATCGAATGATTGCACTGGAGAATCCACCAATGATATCACTCAACATCTTTTGGAGTAGGTGCCAATTCATATGTACCCCACCTCAAGAGCTTTAAGCGACCAGGGGCAAAGTACCTCCGGGATCCACCGTCATTCGTTCATCCATCCCACTTTCACCTACAAAAAATTCTCAAGTTGTGCTTAACCAACGACTTCCAGACGCGACAGGTACATTCATATTTACGGACACAGACACGGTCGCCAGAGGAAAAGAGAGAGAAAAAAAAACAAGAAAAAAACAAGCTGACATGGCATCAAAAGTTGTTATTGTGACCGGTGCTAGCCGAGGAATTGGATTGGCAGTGGCCCAGTATCTGCTACAGGCCAGCCACAAAGTAGTTCTGGTTGCAAGAACCGAAGACAATATTCTGAAACTCAAAGAGCAATATCCCAATCAGGTCGCCTTTTGTAAAGCAGATTTGGGAACAAAAGAGGTACGCCCTTGACACTCAAAGATGCGTCATATTGCGTGACTGACGTACTGCAGCCTTCAACCTCCGTTATCACTGAATCTGCAATCAAGACATTTGGACAAATTGATGGACTTGTATTGAATCATGGTACCTTGGAGCCTCTGGGTCGCCTTGCAAACGCAAAACTCGACGAATGGATGCAGGCTTACAACACTAATTTGTTCAGTTGCCTATCCCTGGTATGTTTTCAACGTCCGAATTTCCAGGATATTACACAGGGATCTGACCACTTGGTCCTACCAAAAAGATCAAGGATGCCATCCCCCATCTTCGAGAGACAAAGGGCCGTATTGTCTTCACTTCATCGGGAGCTGCCTTGAAGGGTTACTCGTCATGGGGCGCATATGGATCTTCCAAAGCCGCGCTGCACTCATTATGCCAACATGTCGCAGTTGAGGAGCCAGAGATTGTCTCCGTTTCTGTGGGACCTGGTCGCGTCGACACCGATATGCAGAAACTCATCCGAGAGACTGGAAAGGGTGTCATGGCAGACAAAGACTATGCAGGCTTTCAAACAGCGTTTGAGGAGGGCCGACTTAACAAGCCTGAGTGGCCAGCACAGGTCATGGCCAGGCTTGTCTTGGAGGCAAAGCCTGAACTAAGCGGAAAATACGCAACGTGAGTGGTCCAGAGAGCACTAGCTCGCTCAAACAAATTCATCTGCTGACATGACAACAGGTGGGATTCCGAGACCTGTGCGCCATACCGCGATCAACAGTAATCGACTCAACTGGGATATCTGTGCCTGAATAAAACCATTAGCATCCATAGTGGTGATCAGCGTTTTGGGATGTAAAGGTGTTTCAGGGAATGAGCCTCAGTTGAAAGATGAAAAGCATATTGCGTATCCACATGATAATTCAGGATTAGCATGGAATATTTTTTGCATCATCGGCTCCCATGTTGTGCAGTGTCTGTTTAAATTGAAGTTCAATATAGAAAAAAAAATCCCTACCATTCGTTCATTTGGGTTGTTGGTAGCCCTGCTAAGATCACTTGACTGCCTGATAATACTGGCAGGTTAGTCATGACAGTCATGGGATCGGTAATTGTGATAGTGATCCAAGGCTATGTCGGTAATCGCTCAGGACTGATGTTGTCGCTCATGATGTTGAGATTCGGAATTGGAATTGTACAATATGAAGAGCATCATAGCGAAATGGACCTCAAAGATCATGCTAGATTCGAAGCCATCGACCAACTCGAGAAAACAGTGGAAAGAACCTACTACCCGGCGAATGTTAGCCCAAGTACTTCTCAATTTGGCAAAAAAATCAATAAAAAAATAATTGTGATAGGCTTGAGATCAGTGTGTCCGTTTGGAAAGACGTTGTCGATCACCACGTATAGGTAAGACTGGGGCGACATAAAAAGTTCATCATGTTGGCCTGGGGTAGATGGGAGCTTGAATGAAGGGAGGAGCGAAAGTAACATACCATTTAAGCCATGAATTGGTGATGGGATGATCCTGCACTCGATGCTTGTCACATGTCCATGGCAGCGTCCAGAGACAGTAATAGGTCATCCCGTCTGTTGATGCCGTTCTTCACGCTTTGCTGTGGTGAAGAAGTCAAAGAAAATCTTTTGAACACGAAAAAGTGCAGGTTAAAAGACGAGCTTTCGAGGGAGCGAAAAAAAAAATACTTGAAGAAAAAATGGGTGAGCATGGAATTGCAAGTGGGGCTCCGGCGCTAGTCATTTATCGATAAGAATAACGTGTACATGGGTTCACCCGCGCGCTCAGTGGCTTGGGAATTTTATAAGTGAACCTGCCCCGCGCCCCTTCAATCCGGGCGCGCGCGCTCTCGGGCGGCCATGTCAATTTGAGCGACGACGGGACTGACACCGTCAACTTTGCGCAACGATCACATTTCTTTACATATTTTCACTTGACTGCCGGCTGCTTTTTAATTCTTACCTCCTCTGTGTCAAACTTGATTTTAAAAACTGCACTTCTTCATCTCCCTCTCAGCACCTTGAACTGGAAGACGCGACGAACTTGAAGTCACCCAGCACATAAGAGTGGAAACACGTGACCTGGCCAAGTTCTCGTCATGTCTGACAACGAGTTTGGCGGTATGTTTACGACCCCATGATGTTTTTGGAGAGGGTTTTTTGCGGCTTTGTTAAATTTGCAGAAGCTAATATTGCATCTCAGCAAATGACGATTTGTCGCTTCCAAAAGGTGAGCCCTCCAAAAACGGCTCTGCCTATGCCCTCACTGCCTGTGCACAGGCTCTCCCTTATATGGCATACCGAAGCTGCAAGGAAGCAAAGCACCACCAGGGCTGCTTGAACGTTTGTTTTCAAGCAATAACTCTGGGCTGTTGACTACACGTTTGAGAAAGACTACTTACCACTTTCTCAAATTTAGCGACGGTCCAAAAAATCGTTAGCGAGATTTTGCCCCAAAGCGACGGCATTACCTACTCCAAAGAGGCCAGGGATCTTCTGATAGAATGCTGCGTAGAGTTCATCACTCTCATCTCGTCTGAGGCAAACGAGATATCGGATAAAGAGGCCAAGAAGACAATTGCATGTGACCACATCACCAAGGCGCTCGAGGTTCTGGGTTTCTCCGAGTATGTGCCGGCAGTGCTCGAGGCAGCAGCGGAGCACAAGGAAGTCCAAAAGGTTTGTCCGCATGTCTTCTTGGCGATTTAAGCTGCAATTTCTACAGTGTCGCTAATCTTGAACCGATTGCTTTAAATAGGGACGTGAGAAGAAGGCCAACAAGTTCGAGCAAAGTGGACTCAGTCTTGAGGAGCTGGAGCGGATACAACAGGAGGAATTCGCCAAGGCTGCATCGAGGCATCATTAATCAGGACGTTGGTTTTATATTTGCTACTAGGGACGTTTGGAGTTTTAAGGGATGGATTAGGGCGTGCAATGAAATAGGAAACCTGCACTCAATGGCTTTGCATTTGTTTGGCGTTTGGCCTTGATGGGAATGAGTTTTTCTCTCTTTAGCTGCTATTTGTTTAGCAATTCAAGCACATAACTTCTCCCTGCTATGAATTGGCGCAATCTGCTCGTAGCTAGCTGTTTTTAGCTTGTGAGCCAAGGCTAACATTTCTCAATTTGGGAGCTTACACAAACCCACGGTAACGGTAACCTTGGTCCGCGCGTCTTGAGAGCTCCTTGTTTTTATTTTTGAATGTACAATTATTTTTCTTTTCAAATCCCTTCGAGACGCTGAGACTTTTCAATTCCTTGCGACTCGTAGCAATTGCAACCCTCTCCATCGGTAAGCTGTGGTTGTGTGTGATACAAATAGCGCAAGAAGAGAACAAATATTTGATGTCGAGTCGAGTCCCTCGTTAACAGGCATGCACCACGACTTGGCAGCTGGCAAGGATCCAGGCTGACGTCGGTCAACTTCATGCATGCGCGCGCTGACCACCAGTATCAAGGACCCTTAACCGACAAGGCAGCGGCGTTCCAAGGGCCACACTTTACCGAGTACCTGCTAGTTCTACTTGATATTTGACACGCTTTTTTCACTTGAGCATCAATTCGCACATTTTCCAACGCCGGCACAGATCCGCGTTGGGAAACCACCCGGCTACCCCGCCGGAGGCAGTGCAGGCTACGGCGATCTTGACATACTTGGTCCAACTCAACGCTCCACAATAGTGCAATCATAGCCCTGTTCGCCAGACAGAACGTCTCTAGGCTTCCATGCTCCGTCTTGATAGCCGCGACCTGCACCCTAAGAGGGTGCTGGCGATAACTTGGAGAAACAAGCATCTAATGACATGAAGAGTCTCGAGACCGCAAGGGCACGAACGAGAACGAACACAGTGACGAATCTAGAGCGAAGAAGGCCACCACACCAAGAAACCAAAGCTCTGACAGAGCTACCCTTTCACAATGGCCACCTTGGCTCTCAATCGCCCGAGTCGGTACCGTTCCTCGACCTCGGCGTCGACCCCGCCCGCCACATCGAAAGCCGCCGAGGTCCTTGAGTCTTTGTTCGACCAGCTTTCCCAGGCTGTAGACAACCGCGCAACACCCAGCGGGTACCCCGAAATAAAGAAGATAGTCAAATACGCCCGGGAGCTTCACCAACTCGTCGCCAGTAACAACCCTCCTTGCCCAGCACAGGACAACTTTAGACATCTTCGGGGCTTTCACCGCATTCTCGATGTTCTCCGAGCCTTTTCTGGCTTTTACAATCCACAGGTGCGGACAGAGGAGGAGAAGAAGGCCTTGTTCGAGCTCCTGCATATCGTGCTCGCGGTCCTGTCCGCTTCTTTCCGGGAGCACCATGGAAACAGGCGATACTTCAGACAACGGGTCGAGGGTGGCGGCTGGGAGGCCTTGGAGCAAGCACTGGCAAGCATAGGCCTTGGCGGGAGTGACGCCGACCTCTGGACCAACTGCCAGTTGTTCGGGAAGCTCCTATCCTTCTCGCTCGATGACCAGAGGCTACACGAACTGTGTCTATGGGTTGGTTCGAGCGCCAGTAAAACCACGGCGCCAGCAGCATGTGACGACACAAAGGTCGAGAATGGAACTACCGGTGCAGACTCAACCGAGAGTAGCCAACTTAAAGCTAAGGGTGTGGAGGAGCCTGTGGCTCCAGAGACCATACAAAAGAAAATTGACGAGATAATCGGTGTGAAGACAGTGCTTCACAACGCAGAGATCCTGAGGGCAGTGGTCGACTTTTGGGAGTCGATACCGCGGGAAAAAGGCTCCGAGGCAAATCTTGCATCCGTCTTGGTCTTGAGCACCTTGACTTCGGTTGTCAAGACATCCTTTTTCAACCTGTCAGCTCTACACTCGACAGGAGTGCTGTCCAGGTTCTTACACCTGTATTTTGAGCCTTCATCTTCGCTTACCAAAGGAGAAAGAGAGAAAATCCTTCCGCTCTGCAAATCACTCATGTCTCTCGGAGTTAACAATCTCGCGGATGCCCAGTTCCTACTCACAAATCGTGATCCTGCAGCGTCGGAATTCTGCCTGGAAATGACCGAGAAGTACGACAACCCCAACTTTGTACAGTTCGATCTTTCTCTACATGGCCATGCCTCCATCGAACTGCCTAACCTTGGCCGCTCATTCCCGCCACAGTCATCTCCAGGATATACCTTCACTGCCTGGGTACGCATAGACAAGTTTGACCCCAACTCTCATACAACACTCTTTGGCATTTTTGACGCCACTCAGACGTGCTTTCTTCTCGCATATCTCGAAAAGGATACCCGCAACTTCATTTTGCAAACCTCTGTTACTTCTCAAAGACCTAGCGTCAGATTCAAGGGTTACACGTTCAAGCCGGGCCAGTGGTACCACATTGGACTCGTTCACAAGCGGCCCAAGACTATGTCGGCGAGCAAAGCGGCACTATATGTGAACGGCGAGTTTGTTGAACAGATTCGGGCTTCTTATCCCGCCGGACCGCCTCTTTCCAACGCCAGCACTGAAAGCTTTGCATCGTTTAGCTCCAATGCGAACAAGACGGTTCCAGTGCAAGCCTTTCTCGGTACGCCGCGGGATCTCTCGACTCAGCTCGGGCCCGGCCTGATATTTTCTCGGTGGTCGCTTGCCTCGGCCCATTTGTTCGAGGACACCCTCAGCGATGATTTCCTGGCTGTGCATCACCGACTTGGTCCGCGTTACGAGGGCAACTTTCAAGACTGTCTTGGTGGATTTCAGACATATGAGGCTTCAGCTGCCTTGGGCTTGCGCAACGAGCTCTTACATCCGGGCAAGGACGAGAACTCTGACATTTTGCGCGCAATCAGGGGCAGGGCCAGCACCATACTTCCCGAAAGCAAGGTTTTGTTGGGCAGCATGCCGACCGCTATGTTCCGAACAGACGATCAATTTTTGGAATCTCGACTATTTCGCTCGCTTTCAAAGGTCGCAGCTAACAACCTTCTGACCGTGACCACTAAGAGTGGAACGGCTGTCGCAATCAACACTGCGCTTCCGTGTGTAAACGATGCTCTTGTTCGCGCGCATGGCATGTCAGTCCTCTCCGGCGATCCTGTGCTTGCAGTGCCGCGAAACTTTGATGACAGCTTATGGCGGACGGCTGGATTCAAACCAGTTGTTCTCAAGTTGATCGAAAGGGCCTCCACGCCCGAAGAGCTGGTCAGGATCGTCGAGCTGACATTCCTGTGCATCAACAAGAGCTGGAGAAACAGCGACTCCATGGAGCGGGACAATGGATATGGATATGCCATACTGGCCATGCTTATTCGTGCAAAGCTTGGCTACGGCGGTGTTGATAACCCAAATTGGCGTCTTAAGATGACTGCCGAGGAGCGGGACCGAACGAGTTTCCAGCTCCTCAGCTTGGTGCTTGCTTTCGTTGGTTACAAACATGCAGACCCAGTCGATTCATTTATCATTAACCCGCTTGCCTACCGTGTTCTTTTGATAGACCTGAACACGTTTCGAAAATCATCCCTCATCACCCAGGAGCTGTACTATAAACAGTTCGTAACCTTTGCTGTCATGAGCAAATACCACCAGTTCAACAGCCGGAGATTGTTAAGGATGCGTATGTTTTTAACCAGTGTCTTGCGGATTTACGGGTCAATGTATAGGAAAAGACTGATTTGCTAACAAGAGTGGAATCCACAGGGATCGTCAAGCGTCTACTGGATGCCATGAAGGCCGAAAGTATCCAAGAAGAAACTCTACCACATTTCATGTCAGCCTTTGAAAGCCTGACCAAATGCAACCTAAGCATTGAGGTTCACCGATCACTGGCTCTGTTCATCACGTATGCATTCCATACGTCGCCTACTTCACAACCTCGGACTCCTAAACCTTTATCGGCTACGGCCACCCGATCGGCTTCGCCCCTTGTTCCCGTATCAACTCGCACTGGTCAACGGAGATTCACGGGAGAACTTGTGTCACCCAAAACCCTTACCAGGAAACAACTTGGTGTGAAGATACTAGAGATGTACGCCGGGCTACTCTGTGATCAAGGAGGTCTTGCAGAAATAAGAAAGTTTGCCCGTGCAGTGACGAACAAGGTGAGTCTGCCCATCCCCGGAAATCCATGTGCGACACCAGTTACATGATCCGTAAACTAACTGCTGAATTAAAGTGGCTTCTTTGCCTCATTAGTGAAGATGATCCCCAAGTCGTAGTCCTCAGCAGCAAAATCTTGGCGCGCCTCTTGGTGACCCACGGAATCGGTTACACGTCCAAGTTCGGATCAAAGACAGGAGGTTTCTGGATAATGGCCCACCGACTGAAACACTGGTGGGATATATCTACGCTGTGGCCGATATGCTTTGCTGTTCTGTTTAGCAAAGACGTGGCCCAGTTAGACTTCAGCAAACCTTTCGATGCTGCGACACTACTGGCAATGTTTGGCAGTGGTCGCGTTGGACTTCCAGATGTCCTTCCTGTAATCATGTCAATGCTCCAATACGGGCTAAGAGATGTCATGAAATACCAAGACGATCCGGACTCGCCAAGTGCCTCCTTTGAGGCCGACGGCACAGCCAAGAGCCAACCACAGAACGGCCAAGAGCTTTCGGATACAGCTGACAAAGAGGGCGGACGGCTAAGGGCCAGGTCTATGGCTTTGGCAGACGAACTTGCTTCCAGGCAACCCTTTCGACCAGACCAAGAGAGGGTGAACACCCATGCAGCTGTGCTACACATTGTAATCCGGTTTCTGTCCGACCTGCATACGAGGTCAGCAGATTTCCGGGACTTTTGTCTTGGCTCTGACTATATCAGAATGATTCTGTCAGCGCTTTACCCCATCTTGCTCAGCACCGATCCAGTTAATCCAGAGACAGAGCTCAACTCCAAAGACTCTGCACTGACTTTTGAGGGTGGCGATGTAATTATTCGACCGGTATCCGGCTCAGGGAGTACCGCGCCGATTGTCAGGACAACAGCTGCAAGTCTACTCGATCGACCTTCAGCGGCGCCCCTGCAGACATCAAAAGGCACTCCTCTTCGCAAAGCATCTTCTTTCGTTCTCCTGAGCTCCCCCAAGTCGCCCCAGCTACCGAGCTCCGCTCGTTTCAACCCAATAATGTCCCCCAAGCAGAAGGTGGTCACTCGAAAGGTGCTCAACATGGTTCTTGATGGACTTTTGGATCTTGTAGTCAAGGTCTTTGCGGATCAGATTTTTGCCCGAAAGGAATTTCAAGGCTTTGCTCTGTCCTCCAAGATACCACCTGGCTTTCAAGAACATCAAGCATACCTGGAATCGTACATCCTGCGCAGCACCATCTCCCATCTCGACAGCACACTCCAGAAAGATCAGAAGCTACTCTGCGAACCCAAGATTCTGGTCAACATGTCTCGCTTCATAGTGCATATGGTCGAGGCCATCTTTGAAGGATGGTTTCTTAACGGAGCCGAGATGATGCTGGACTTTGCGGGGACGCTGCTTGAATATCTACAACGGCCGGACATCAGCTCTCTGAAGAGTGTACGACTCTGTAGCCAGCCCATAAACACCATCCGTCAGTCTTTCCTGAGGTTGGCACTTTTGAGGTTGACGGAGATGGGCGACTCGCAAATGTCTGACGCCGAGGCTCTGTCGGTGATGAAGAATATCTTCTATTGGCAAACCGTCCTGCTCAGCTCGGTTTCGAGCGAGGATGATTACATCAAGCTGCTATGGTACCAGTTGTACGCCAAACTTGTCGATTCGAGGGAAGAGATTCGTCTTGTTGCAGCCAGCGTTTGGCGCATCATGCTGGTGCAGAAACCAGATGAGTCTGCCAGTATACTACGGCAATGTGCCACCCCTGAACAACAGCCGTTGGTCAAAAACTTCTGCAAGCTCACCGAGGTGGACGATGGCAACTTTGTCAAATGGATCGATGAGCATCGCCCATCACTCGATTTGCTCTTCTTTGGTGGCATATCCCGGCCTTGGGAAGAGTACGTGGCGGTTGAGAACCAGCGTACTATGGATACGGCGCGTTCAAGGCTTTCAAAGCGGCGGGAGAAGCTGCGGCAGTGGCATGCTGAAGGTCTTGAGCGGGATAACGTCCTCCTGCGACATGACATGTCCAATGGTGCTTGGGCAAAGAGCATATATCTCAATGAGCACCACCGACATCAGCGCTTGATGCAGGATCAACAGGACGACCTTGCGTTTCACGCCTCGGCCTTTGCCAAGATGGACCGAGATCTTAGACGCCCAGGTGCGGTATTTGCCGAACCGACAAGCATCAAATGGAAGCTTGACCGTACCGAAGGTCGAAACCGTATGCGTCTAAGGATCCTACCCGACTATACCCCTCAACAGCCGGAATACCAAACCAAGCAGCGGAGGAATACCGGATCAGGACCTCAACCAAATATAACACAAAGTCCCACACCTGGTCTTAAACTGAACACGGACGTGAATCTGGTTGTTCATCCGCCATCGGCCGGAAGCATCAACTCCACGCCTATTCGGCAGGACCCAGGGAATGGACCTGATAGGGGTAAAGACTTTGACTTTGCCACGGAGCAGGATACAATCCCAGAGGAGGACGAGGATCCTTCCAAAGGTCTGGGCCCCGAAGATGACTTTGAAGTCATCGAGAACCCGGAACCTGATGACGACTTTGAAGATAAGCAACGCAAGGTGATGCGTCGCCTCGAACATGGCGACCAGGTGCGCAGTGTCTACAACATCTCGCGCATCATTGGGCTTGATGCCTGCGAAGGAATTTTACTTATTGGAAAAGATGCCTTGTACCTGATGGACAACATCTTCCAGCGGGCCGATGGCGAGATTGTGAATGTTTGGCTGGCGCCTCCTGAAGAGCGTGATCCATTCTCCCAGATCATCACGCAGGACAAAGCACCGGATAAGCGACAAACCAGCAAGCGGAGCGAGCAAGAATCTCGGCACTGGAGGTGGTCAGATGTAATCAGCATCTCGAAACGTCGATTTTTGTTCCGTGACGTTGCTATTGAGATATTCTTCCGCGACGGGCGTAGCTACCTGCTCACAGCTATTAATCCTACTATCAGGGATGAGATTCACGGGAAGCTGATGCAAAAGGCCCCGCATACCACTGGACCCAACTCTTTACCCAACCCTGAGGATGCTTGGCGGCTCGAGGCTCTCAGAGTGTATGAAGAGGCGCCTCAAACCTTTGGGTCAAAGTTTGGCAGCATCTTCAACTCTTCACCCTGGAACCCCATCATGAAGCGATGGCAGAAGGGAGAGATATCCAACTTTCACTATCTCATGCTCGTCAATACGATGGCAGGCCGGACTTTCAACGATCTTACTCAGTATCCCGTGTTTCCCTGGGTCTTGGCAGATTACACCAGCGAAGAACTGGACTTGAATGACCCGGCCACATTCCGGGACTTGTCAAAACCCATGGGAGCTCAGACGCTTAGTCGCCAGTCTGACTTCCGTGAACGATACAACGGCCTTGCTGAACTGGACCTGCCCCCGTTCCACTACGGCACCCACTACTCATCTGCCATGGCTGTTGCGTCTTACTTGATAAGGCTACCGCCGTTCGTCGACTCCTACCTGCTCCTGCAGGGCGGTCACTTTGACCACCCGGATCGTCTCTTTTATTCTGTAGCAGGTGCATGGAAGTCCGCCTCACGAGACAATGGCTCAGATGTCCGAGAACTGATCCCAGAGTTCTTCTGCCTCCCTGAATTTTTGACCAACATCAACGGCTACGACTTTGGCATGCGGCAGGACGGTAGCAGGGTCAATGACGTGATCCTACCGCCGTGGGCTAAGGGTGACCCGAGAATATTCATTGCGCGTCACCGCGAGGCCTTGGAAAGTCCATACGTTAGCCAACAGCTGCACCGCTGGGTCGACCTTATTTTCGGGTACCAGCAACGGGGCGAAGCGGCAGTAGAGAACCTGAACGTCTTCCACAACATGTCATATCACGGTGCTATTGATCTCGATGGTATCGAAGACCCCCAAGAAAGGAAGGTTATTACTAGTATCATTCACAACTTTGGGCAAACGCCTCACCAAATTTTCAGCAAGCCACATCCGTCAAGGGAAAACGTCCATTGTCAGGTCAAGAGGCTTGACACTAGCATCTTTGCGTTGACGAAGCTACCCTACCCGCTTCTTGGTAAGTTCGACAGCTATCCCTCAAAGCCTCAAGTTTCAAGGAAGCACATGCTAACCTACTTTTGTTCCTGTCTATTAAGAGAGTCATGAGAAGGTAGCCTCACTCATATACGCACCCAAGTTAGACCGGCTTCTTTGCGCATCGCCGTTCCGTGTGAACCTGCCGCCACACTATGACAAGTTTCTTGAGTGGGGATACGCAGATAACAGCGTCCGGTTTTACTTTAGTGACAACAGAAAGGTAAATATTATTCAAACTCCCCATCGCAGAGGCAAAGAAAAGTCCTCAAGCTTATCCAAGAAAAAGAAGGCTAAAGATAAAAACGCAAAGCTGGCTGGCATATTTGAGAACCTGCATATCGGGCAGATTTCCTGTGTTGCCTTTGCCGATTCCAAGACCCTTATAACGGCTGGCGAAGATGGCGTCATCTCGGCGTTCACAATTCAGACAAGCCCTGGAAAGCCAGTCGAGCTGCTGCCTCGGTCGTCAATGTTTGGACACAAAACACCCGTCACCACTCTAGCCGTTTCCAAGAGCTTCAGCACACTGGTCACCGTCGGTAGAGATGGCGAGGCGTTCCTCTGGGACCTCAACAGGCTGGAGTTCATTAGAAAGCTGAAGCATTACGGTCGGCGTCCAGTCGAGTGCGCCCGAGTCAACGACGTTTCGGGAGAGATCATGTTGTGCTCTGGGACAAACGTGATGCTCTTCACGGTGAATGGAGACCTTCTCCTCGACCAAAATGTCTGCGGGACCAACACGAGCAACAGCAGGGACGATTACGTGCACTCTTGCGCATTCTACGAAGGCAGCGGCGGGAACGAGTGGCTTGAGAACCAGCTCGTCTTTACTGGACATTGGCGCGGCAAGGTGAACATCTGGCGAAGAGTCGTGAGTGCCAAGACTGGAAAGTGGGAGCTCGAATTCCTGCGGAGGCTGGATCATATAGATACCAAGTCGGAAACGGGCGCCAATGTCGAGGCAGCCATCACTTGCATCGCCCCCATGCCTCAGGTTGTTTATACTGGAGACGAGGAGGGTAGGGTTGTAAGTTTATCCCAATGAACCCCCAAATTGAGAGGAAGCAGCTTTGAGCATGCGACTAACCAAGCCTGTTTCCAGTACGAATGGAACTTGGTGCAACGAGAGCGCTAGAAACGGCAACCTAGGAAAAGGTGGCGGAACGCGTCGATGATTCCATCGATTGGGTGGCCTCGGCATTTGGGTTTTGTTCAATACTTGATTAGGTCCCCTTGGTTTGTTTGATATTAAACTTGATGCTGGATTTTTGCATTGTTTTGGGCGAGAGAGGGACATATAATGGTGGCATAGAAAAGCATATTTGGCTAGCGTTCCAACGAATACACATGCATCTCGACTCTTGCGCGCGCAGAATAGGGGTGCTGCTGCAGTTGACTCTGATTCACTCTTTTTTGCGCATTTGCTGTTCTAAGATTTCCCAAACGCCTGACGTACTTATGTACAATTGTACAACGAAAAAGTTGGCCCCAACATGGTCGGGGGGACGTCGCTTCTAGGTCACTGCCCTACTCAGCACCCTTGGGAAAGACGAGCATAATGACTGTCCTTCCGGCACTGTTAATTATTCCTTCCTATCTCTAATCTACTGCTTCCCTCATGCAGTTTCGGTGTCATCGTCATAGCCCGTCAGCTTCTTCCTTGGGCCCCTGGGAACTATATGGACGTAATATTGGTTTTAGTATGATGTCTGACGACTTGTATGGTCCGGAGCAGCTTAGAATAAGCCCGCCGAACGAGAGGAAGGGAACCTGGAGTTACGCACTCGGGTATGTCATAGGGATCTCCGGGGCGTCGACGTCTCCGAGGCGGTACCTGATGGGCGGGACGACGAGGAGGGTGACGGGACCCATGGAGCCAATGACGACGGACCAAAAGTACGCCGGCCTCTCGCGGGCCGCCCAGCGGCAGTACCTGAGGGGCGCGGCCCAGAAGCGAGGCGAGCTCGACATGGTGACCCGGGCGTTTCGAGGGAGGGTTTGGGGTGTTTTTTTGTTTCTTTGGTGTGCTGGGCCGCCGGTGTCAGTTTACGGGGAGCGCTTTTTGCATAAGACACAAACACTGGACTCGTCGAGGAGGGTTGCAATTGGGAGTCGCGTTGGTTTGAGTAAAGAATTTTTCCCAATTGGTGTAGGTGTTTGTCAATTGCACTCACTTCACGTCCAAAGGCGCGTTCGCGTGGGTTATGCCGCAAAGCTGTCGGGACCTGGGTGGTGGTTCGGCCGGGTGCAATCAAGCATTCAATGATTGATAGAGGTCGGAGCTGCAGTCCCCAAAAGGTCGTCACCCAACTCACTGTGAGAGGAAAGACCGGAAAATCTGTCGGGATAATTGGCCGTGCTGATTGGCTGGAAAGCTCAGCGGACCCTTGCGTTTGATGCGGGTGGTGGGGCCACATGCCACCATACCGTAGTACGTATACCTTGGCTTCCAGGTGGGTGTCAAGATTGATTGAAATTGCTGGAAGGGCGAGACGTCTTTTCAACATCTTCCCATATGACGAATAAGTCGTTATTCATCATATCAATGCTGTGTGTATAGGTTGAAAAGGATTGTTTCAATATAATATGCAGCAAATCTTTTACAGATAGTCGTGCGAGAGATTCATGTACATGTATTATCCAAGCCATCGGATCCCACACACGTGCATCTAACTTTGTCACCTCGGCGGTTCGTACCTCGACCCCTGCTCCCTGTACATCCCCATATGTCTTGGCAAAGGTTTACGTTGCCAAAGTGAACAGGAGCTCATCAAGCTCCATGACGGTGCGCGACGATTGTACCTGCTGCGCTTGCATTTCAAGCCCGCAAACCCCAGAATAGGCGAATCCATGCAAGCATTGGAGAACATCTGGGGGATTTCTTAAGACAGCCACATTTCCTCTCGATACCCGTCCCTCCTCGTCATCTTCACTTTCTTTTTTTTCTTTCCTCATCTTATTTTACAGCTCCGGAGTTCACAATGTTTAAGCCAATCCTCTCTCTGCTCTTCTTGCTGCTGGCCGCCACTGTGAGCGCCGTGAGCTCCAGTGGCGACAGGCTACTTGTGGTATTGGAAGATGTCGCAGAGAAGGAAAAGTACTCCAAGTTCATGGGAGATCTGCAGAGTATGTCTTGATCAGCGCGGCATCCATGTCATTGAGAGAAATACGGCATACGTAGCTAACCCAACGTTCCCCATGTTTTAGGCAGAGGCTTCAGCATAACATACGGCACACCCAAAACCGATTCTATCAAGCTTTCCCACTTGGGAGAGCGGGTTTATGACCATGTTGTTATATTCCCCACCAAGTCAAAGGGTATGTCATCCAGTCTCCCACGCCCGAACATATCATTGTGAGGGCAATATGATGGCGGGGTGGTGACAAGGTACAGAGCACCAAACTGGACTTACGACTGACGTTACACTCCTTTGACCTCGACACAGGTCTTGGCCCCAACTTGACTCCCGCTCTTCTCCTCCAGTTCGTCAAGGACGAGGGCAATGTCATGTTGGCTCTTTCTTCCGACACCACCGTGCCCATCTCGATAGTCTCGCTTCTCCACGAGCTGGATATTCATCTCCCTGCCGATCGCACTGGCCTTGTCGTCGACCATTTCAACTATGACAAGATCTCTGCCGCTGAGAAGCACGATGTCGTCCTTGTCAAGCCCAGGCCAGTCCGTGACTTCCACAGGGACATCTTTGGCAGCGACAAGAAGACCAGCCAGCTACTTGCTGTTCCGCGAGCACTTGGCCAGACCCTTGGCCAGAGCCCCCTCTTGAACTCTGTTCTTCGCGCCCCTCGCACCGCCTACAGCTATGATCCTAAGGAGCAATCTGAAGTTGTGGATGACCTGTTTGCTGCCGGCGAGCAGTTGAGCCTCGTTAGCGCTGTGCAGCCGCGTAACTCGGCTCGCGTTACCGTCGTTGGCTCTGCCGAGATGCTGCAGGACCAGTGGTTTGATGCCGAGGTCAAGTCGTCTAACTCAAACAAGAAGGTCTCGACTTACAACCGTGAGTTCGCCAAGAAGTTGAGCGGCTGGACCTTCCAGGAGTACGGTGTCTTGCGCGTTAAATCTGTGGAGCACCACCTGAACGAGGTGGGCGCAAGCAACGTGTCGAACCCGGCTATCTACCGGGTCAAGAACGATGTGGTAAGCTATCTCTGGATTGTGATATTTGTATATGTTGGTCTTGGTGGGTTTTGCATATTGACTGACTAACTGGACTTGCAGACCTACACCATCTCTCTTTCAGAGTATAACCCGGAGACCAAGTCCTGGGGACCATTTACTGTTCCGGATGGCGATGAGATTCAGCTGGAGTTTTCCATGCTGTCGCCCTTCCACCGCTTGGGCCTCAAGCCCGCCACCTCTACTGAAAGTGATGCTACCAAGTATAGTGTGTCTTTTACGCTGCCTGACCAGCACGGCATCTTCAACTTCCGTGTTAACTACAAGAGGCCATTCCTCACCTACATCGACGCCAAGGACCAGGTCTCGGTCCGCCACATGGCCCACGACGAGTGGCCACGCTCGTTCGTCATTTCGGGCGCATGGCCCTGGATCACGGGTATCGGCGCCACCGTCACTGGATGGTTGGCCTTCTGCCTGGTTTTCATGTTTAGCGCACCCACCGGAAAGGCCAGCGTCACCAAGAAGACCCAATAAGTTGGGAATTCTAGAAAGGCTTCACCACAGGAGCAAACGAATTCTGATGCTTCGGGAGTCGGCCCTCTCAAACGAGCGAGTGCTCCCAGGGCTGGTCGCGTTGTGACAGACTTTAGAAATGGCTCTTGTTTGTCACAAAACATCCGCACTAGAGCAGGCTGCAGCAACTTGGTTTGTCACTGGAAAAGGCTATTTAAGGAAGATCGATTGATGACTGATGAGCTGAACAGTCTCTTTTTCTACATTTTGAGCCAGCTGTATGTATAATTCGGAAAATGGGTACAATAGGAAAAAGGCCGTTTGGTAATGGCCGGGTATGGGAGGCAATTATGCAAATGTCTCTTAGATTTTTCACATTGGACCTTGCGTTTTAAAATACTCCATTGGTGCGATCTTAAAACACAACCGCCGCCCTGGTAATTACGTGGCTGCTTGCAAAGTAAAGGATGAGAAGTGGTCTTAAATGCCTTGGTATTTCTTTGAATTTCTCCATGATTCCTGTTCTCAAACACCTTTTCGGAGATGTGAACTGTATCTAATACGATGAAAACGAACCAGCACCAGATCATAAAATCAACAGTAGGCATTTGCTACCTACTTCTACACCCTTAATATCCACTCAAACAACATACTGTGAGTACAAGAGTAACTGGACTAGACTCCGAGTACCGAGTTTCTGGGAAACTTGAACGAGGCGTAGGTGCTTGCTCTGCGATGTGAATTGTCAGCGTCGTTTCACACTTCACTTGCAACACCAGGGGGAAAACAGAAAAAAGGAAACGAAAGTTGCAAATATGCCCTCAGATTAGCTCTCTCAAGTTCTCATTGACCCAGCAGGCAAGAGTCGCCCAAAACCTCCATTCAATACCGGGCCGCGCCTCCTGGAAGAGGGGACCAGCAGCAGTGAAATCGGTGGCTGAACAGAACTCAAGCCCTTGAAGAATGCTGAAGGTCTGCAAATTTGGCTTTTTGGACACAATGTCATCACCGGGCCTTTTTGTGTGATTTCTTGACAAAATGAAAAGAAAAGACGGGAAAATGAGTGCCTTGACCAATTTCAAACCCCTTCCATCCTTGAAAAACAACAAAACAAAAAAACAACACAAGAAAGAGCGGCATCTGATTGAAGACTACAATATTTCTTTGGATCATGGGTCCACCTC
>JAVHJQ010000641.1:0-16784 GCA_031306095.1 Pyricularia sp. CD86 | reverse complement strand
TATAGAGAGAGCGAAGAACGACCCCGCAAATAGCGCATATATATATATATATATATATATATGTGTGTGTGTGTGTGTGTGTGTGTTGGAACTGTAACGTCTCGAAGAAACGGTCTATCATCTGACGCTAAACAAAAAATATTGAGATAGTAGTGCTCCCACCTCCAAACGTGCGCCCAGAATAACACCCACAGCTTGTATCCGTGCGGAGCCCGTATCACGGACGTTGTGCAAAATGTATAAACAATAATAAACAGCTTGAAATAAAACACCAATGCATGCAAGAAAAAGAAGAAGAAAAAAGTATAGACCAACCCTTGAACGCCAAACCGTGTCCTGGTACCCATCCCACGCTCCCCAATCTCACGAGCCGATTGCATCTGATTGCAGACTGCCAAAACCGGATACAAGGCCAGCAGGGGCCCGTGAGTGGGCTGTACTCAGGTGATATTATAATTTTTATATGCACGAAGTCCAAGACTTCAAATCCCCTCCCTGTGAAGTCTGCCGTCGAATGCGTCAAGTGCCTCGGCAGTCCCGTGTACTCCGAAACTCTGCATTTTCGGCCGCCAGGGAGCTTGTCACATCTTCACGCCTAGGTGACTGAGAAGGGCTCGCCTCGCGGCTGATAGCTGATTCTCTTGTCGCGTGGCCTACCCGCGGCCGGCGGATGAACGGGAGGGGCACCAGTCCCGGTGACAGCAAAGTCCACGCTGTTGCCTGCTAGGCAGAGCTTTGAGCCGCCTAAGCCCTCGCTATGTCGTCTATGCTGGTAACCTGCGCCCCACCCGCGTTGTGAGGCGTCATTGAACCTTCTACCACCGCTGGGGACGCCAAGGTTGTCGATGCCCCTAGTCTCGATATCACTCCGCCATCAAAAACCCACGGACCAGCGTCGTTTCTCGGTGTGATGGGCCCCTCGGTGGCACCAAGCGCTGCAGGACCATTTGAGGCAGGCGAAGGCGTGCGAGTCTGCCGTGGGTCCCTGCTCGGGGATGGTGTATCAATGTCCATTTCCATGGTGCTCGACGGAACTGGTCTTCGAGTCACGTCTGAGGAAGCACGTGGGATCGGCATCGGCATTGACGTGGCGTGTGATGGGGTACCGCTGCGACCTGGCGTTGTTTGTGACACCGTGCCATTCGTTTGAGAAACAACGTCAGACATTCCTTGAGCGTTCGATAATTGTGATTGTGCCTGCAAAGAATCCGAAGACTGAGATGCGACAGCCACTGAGTCGGTTTTGGGTTGCGTGGATGCGGGTGCGTTAGAAGTGTCGATTACCTCCTCCTCTGAATCCAACTGCTCCCACTCCTCCGGATCCTCGACTTCGGCTTCGAGATCGGCAGCTGCTCGGCAGTTGGGACAGATGAATATCGGATATTGAGGAGACATGAGGAGACTCTTGATACATTTGTAGTGCCACGTGTGTGAGCATGGGGCTACAAACAAACATTGGCACGGCTGTACAACGCTATCTGTCAGTGGATTTCCTGGACCAGAGTGCAGAAAGCTGGAATGCCACTTACGGCAATCGAGTTGAGACATATGGAGCAATCCTGCGATGTCTGGCTGGAACTGTTAGGGTCAGACTTGGTCATGTTTCGCAGCCGCTTGTGCGTCGTCATACTAGAGAGAAAACTGTCAGCTTCTGTATACCGTAACACGGACACGCGAGATGATTTGGCCTACTTAAAAGCGTTCAGCTTGTTTTGCCAGCCGCGGTTGAGCTCAAGTCGCATTTTGACGCAGCGAAATATCATTTCTTCGCCACCTTTAAAGTCTATACCAAGTTGCACAATGTCCCCATCGTTGACTGGGAAAGGCTTGGACTCGGTGCCAGGAGGGCTCAACCGTATGTGGTTGAGGAAGGTGCCCGAGGAGCTTTTAACATCCTTGATGTACCACTTCCCGTCCTCATTCCAGAATTCACAATGCCTCCTGCTCACAACTTTACTCTTGAAGCCTACGGGAGCCGCCGAGGGCACGTTTATTGGAACATTTGGCGGCACATCACGCTCCGAATATCGACCAACGCGTATGATTTCAGTGCCCGTAGGTAGCGTCCGCGACACGGGAGTAAATGTGAGAGATGGGCGCGTCGCTCTAGGATCGCAAAATGTAGTGAATCGAATTGATGGCATCACGTCCGTGCTGGAGCCTCCATTT
Source organism: Pyricularia sp. CD86 (assembly GCA_031306095.1). Lineage (NCBI taxonomy): Eukaryota > Fungi > Ascomycota > Sordariomycetes > Magnaporthales > Pyriculariaceae > Pyricularia > Pyricularia sp. CD86. The sequence continues at coordinate 14,615 of JAVHJQ010000641.1, read as the reverse complement.
TGAGCCAGCACGGTCGCGTCCGAGGCCGTGGCCGCACGCATTCTCGTCATTGTGCCTGCGGCGGTGTTGACGTCGTCCAGATCTAGCGCCGCTGGCTCAGCGTCGGTCCCAGGGCAGGTCGTGTGGTGGGGTGACGGTAGGTTCGAAGGTCGCAGTCGAGGAAGCACAGAGTTTTTTGTCGACGAAGAACCTGTCGCCAACGCCTCGGATTCAGGCCCTGGTTTTGTTGACGCTGAAGATGCAAATTCTAACTGTGGCGAGTTGACGGGAGGTGTCGAAGACAGGAAAGGAGAGGGGCTCCGGTGAGTGGTATCAAATGTGTTATCAAACGTCTCAGGGGATAGAAACAGCGACGCGGATGCGGGCCCTAGCGAGAAGCGATTATGTCGAGTCGGCGAGATCGGTGGCGGCGTAGTTACAGGAGATGTGCTCGCGGATGCTGCGGCTGCAGCACTCAAGACGCCAATCGCAGCAGTGGTCGGCGTCGGTGAGGATGTTGGTGAGTAGCTGACTGATCTAAAAAGTCGGCTTACCGGGCGGCTGGCTTTTATCTGGGCAGGAATCGTTTGCGGATTGAAGGTGGACGACTGCGGCGGGGGCGAATCGGGGTTACCCGGACTGGCAGGGTTGCTGTTTGACTCTTTGTTCAAATCCCTGTTCAGGAGGTGGTTCTGAGTATAATTCTTTAGGTAGGAGAGACCTCGCAAACGGCTGCTTCTGTGACCTGAGCTGCCGGCAACCGTGACAGCAGCAGCAGCAGTAGCAATGGATGGGGATGTGAATGTGGATGTGGATGTGGATGTGGATGTGGCGATGTTTGTGCGAGCAGGCTGAGCCTGAGCGTTGGCGGGTGAGACCGATGGAAGAGATGTGCCTGGCGACAACAGGGGCGGCGATGAGGTCGCTGGGCTCGGTTGTTGGCTGAACATCAGGGTTCCTTGGGATTTTGATACCCACGCAGTTAAGGCAGGTATTCGTCAGGCATGCACTGACCCTACAACTCTGGCGGCAGGGGCGCCAGGGGGGGAGGGGCCAGGGATAGTGGAGAAGGTGGACAAGCAATTCAATACAAAGGGAAAGTTTGGGTTAGGGAATGCCTTGTAACGATACGGCACAATATGGGGCGAACAAAGCGAATAACAAATCGGTCGGTTGGTTTATCTTGAGTAGTAGCAGCAGCAGTTAGGACTCAGGCTTGCCAGGTAGGGCGTGCTCAAAGATTCATGGAGATCAGGTGGAATATGCAGGAAAAAGAAGAGATGGAGCGGCGATGGAGGAGAAAAGAAGCAATGAAAAATAAGAGAAAGACAAGGTTTCGACAGGCATAAAACGGCGGGTGGATACCTTTCTTTACCTTGTGGTGGCAGGCAGGTACAGAACAATGTTGAACATGGTTTGTTTGTTTGTACGGTACAGTACCCAGTCCAGTCCAGTCCAGTCCAGTCCAGCCGAATGTCCGAAAGAGAAAAAGAGACATGGAAACAAGAGGAGGTTCCTTTTGGTTTCCAATCAATCATGCAAGCGAAGTTGTGCACATCATTCGGACATGAATAACAAGCATTTCGACTCGTCAACGGCTCCCACCATCGGCCCAAAACGTTCTAGGCAGGCCGGGTGCCAGGTCCCATGTGCCATGAGATCAAACGTGAACCAAGTTAGTGAGATAGCTACAACCCTCACCGGACAGGCTTGTTGCTCGTTGGCTGGTCGGGCGCGCAGGTCTGGTTTCTTTCTTTACTTGCGTTTGCAACCTTGGGGGGGCGTTTTGATCACTGATGCAACCCAGCCCACACGTTTGTACAGAGGGGGCACTAAACTACAGTAGGCAATTGTTTCCTTGTAAATCTTCTCAGAGTGGTAGTGACTGACATCCATCCGTGAATGCACTTACTTTGTACGGTAGCGCCACTCCAATACAATACAGTACAGATACAGTCCAGCCATTGCGGTACAGCACTGTTACCCTCAGCACTATACAGTATACTTTGGCCGTCACCGCTGGACGGGACGAGTCGTATTTTCCCCTCTGTACCACGTCCATCCTGGGTCGATCAATCCAGAAGCCCCTCACTCAGCCTCGACTCGAATGAACGAACTCCAAGCGACAATCTTGTCTGCAAAAGTAATACAAATAAATGCCCGGGGGTTCTTACTACTGTATGGTATGAATACTTTTACTTAAAATCATATTTGAGAAATGAATGCCGAACAAGCCATAATCCCTGATCAAATGTAACTCCTTATTCAACTTCATATCCCAAACTTGGACGAACGAGAGAGAGAGGCTTAAAAAAGTTACGGAAACAAAATAGAATAAAATAACAAAAACAAAAATAAAACTAAAACATAAAACAGCAGCAACAGCACCGAAAACCACTATACCATATTGTAACGAACCCTCAAGGGACATGACCATCTACAGGAAATTGTGGTGTTCCACTTGACAGGGCAGTCGCCGCTACTTCCCGTCATGCGCAAATCTTTGAGTGGTTCGCCTGTTGTTTGGGCTCGTGCTGCTCAACCCCGCAGCATTGAGCAGATCAGGAGCCAAAAGACTGTCGGATCAGGCCTCCCTTCGAGGTATATATCACGTGGCAACGGGATCAAGTGACAAGGTGTGCTAGTATGCGCACGTGACAGAAAGTAGGCGAATTCGTAAACGGTTTTCTTAGCATCCATAGCTTGAGGGTCCCTCTAGCCTATCGATAACGACTACAATTTTTTTTCAGGCCATCACCCCATAGGGCTTCGAAGTGCAGACGCGTCTGCAGTGCAAGGACCCCGGTCTCGGGCCATACGGTAGAACTTGTCGCCCTTGCCGACGCCTTGTCATTTCAGCAGAATTATCTTTTGACGATAATATCACAACAAAGATATTCACGACCAGCGTCGCAAAGTTCAACCATACATTCTGGTTGGATCGTTTCACCTTCAGGGTTACGGTGTAGCGAACAACAACAAGGCGCCTCCTACCAGCCTTCGATGACAGCACATTGAGCTACGAGAACCACTCAATAGTTGCCAACACCAGCGCATGCGATGCTTCGAACCTGCTCTGCCAGGCTTCCTGGCTTGGCACGTACATACACCAACCGTGTGAGCAGGTCAAAGCAAGTGCCATCGCTTTTATCAACATCTGCAAAAAGGGCGTTTACAGATGCCGCCCCTTCATCGAGGGTAAGGAAAGCTCCTTTAGCTCTTTTAGCTGTTTTTTTTTTTTTATCGCCAGTCTTGATTGATACTCACACTCGCTCGCTCGCTCATGTTAGGAACCCACTGAATTAGATAATGTTACGACACTTCCAAACGGCATAAGGGTCGCCTCCGAGGCCCTGCCAGGGGCCTTTTCAGGAGTTGGCGTTTATATCGATGCAGGTTCTCGGTATGAGAACGACTACTTGCGCGGCGCTAGCCATATTATGGACCGTCTTGCTTTCAAGTCGACACAAAAGCACACTGCGGATGAGATGCTGGAAGCGGTTGAACATTTGGGTGGAAATATCCAGTGCGCCTCATCGCGAGAGTCAATGATGTACCAGGCTGCCACTTTCAACCAGGCCATTCCGACTACCGTTGGTCTGTTGGCCGAGACAATACGAACCCCTAAACTTACAGACGAAGAAATTTCTCAGCAACTTGAGACTGCCCAGTACGAAGTTACGGAAATCTGGTCAAAACCAGACCTTATATTGCCCGAGCTTGTTCATACGGCAGCTTTCAAGGACAACACTCTTGGAAACCCATTGCTTTGCCCCCAAGAGAGGCTAGGATCCATCGACCGAGACGTCATCTCCGCATACAGGGATGCCTTCTACCGCCCGGAGAGGATGGTTGTGGCTTTTGCTGGTATTCCGCACATGGATGCTGTCAAGCTCACTGAGCAGTACTTTGGGGACATGAGGGGAAAACCTCCGCCAAAAACCCAAGAAACCGCCACAACAGCGTCAGATGAGTCTGCAGCTGTACAACAGCAGCAGCAGCAGCAGCAGCAACAGTCTGGACTGCTAAGCAAGCTATCATTCTTCAAAAACACCTCCAAAACGACTGCTCCCAGCCCATTACCCACGGCTCCTCTAGATACCGGCGCTTCTCACTACACCGGTGGCTTCCTCACCCTAGCCCCTCAACCGCCCCCGTTGAACCCCAACATACCCAACTTCACCCACATTCAGCTCGCGTTCGAGGGTCTTCCCATCCTCGATGACGACATCTATGCGCTCGCGGCTCTGCAGACCCTGCTAGGCGGCGGCGGCTCCTTCTCCGCCGGCGGTCCGGGCAAGGGCATGTACTCGCGCCTCTACACAAATGTGCTTAACCAACACGGCTGGGTCGAGTCATGCGTGGCATTCAACCACTCCTACACCGATTCTGGTCTCTTCGGCATCGCAGCTTCGTGCTTCCCTGGCCGTACTGCCAGCATGCTGGAGGTCATGTGCCGTGAGCTGAGGTCCTTGACGCTCGACAAGGGCTACTCGGCCGTGACCCAGACCGAGGTCGACCGGGCCAAGAACCAGCTGAGGTCGAGTCTGTTGATGAACCTCGAGAGCCGCATGATCGAGCTGGAGGACCTCGGTAAGCAGGTTCAGGTCCACGGCCGCAAGGTCCCCGTGCACGAGATGACGCGCCGCATCAACGCCCTGACCGTTGAGGATCTGCGCAACGTCGCCCGCAGGGTGGTTGGCGGCATGGTCGAGAACCCGGGCAAAGGCAGCGGCGCCCCGACAGTCGTTTTTCAGGAGGCGACTGCCGTTGGCGTCACAAACAAGCAACTGAGTTGGGACGAGATCCAGAACATCATTCGCCAGTGGCAGCTTGGCAGGCAATGAAAAGGAGGGTTCAGATCAAGTCCGGGAAACCCCCCCTTTTTTTGTGTGATGTGTACAACATGATGTGTTTTTCTTATTTGAAAACCTGTAAACTAAAAAAAACTGTAATGGTGTCTGTCGCAACTACCATGTGAATATAGAAACCGGCATGAGAGCATCCCATCAAACATTAGTAATAATCTAGAGGGAACTTGAGATGCATCTTGTAAAAACACTGGCTGATGTTTGCTCTATAATCATGATTACAAAATATCTCACACAATCCAACCAACCCATCGTGTTTTCCCAACAAAATTGTCTGCCTTCCGGGTATCCCTGTATGTATTTGTCTTTTTCTTTTTGCTGGTCGCAAAAATTCTAAATTCCTAAAGCTTTGAGCGAACGGCCTCTAGTCTATATTTGACATCCTTCAACGCTTTGGTCACGGGTTTCCAGCTGTCAAACTGCTTCAAGAGTTCCGTGACCTCTGACGACAGTTCCGTCTTGACAAAATCCTCCTCTAAAAGACCACGCATGATCCAAGGGAGATGATAAGGGTTGCTGGTGGTGATGCCTTCATGCTTTCCAATCTCGCAGGGGACCTTGCCTACGTCGCTTGTTTCTAGCGCGTGGGACACGGCAAGACTGTTTTTTTTTCGAGTCACACGTGTCTGTTGTTAGCAGGATGCCAGTTCTATAGTTGTTTGAAACGAAAATCGCTGAGATCTGTCACTAACTCGTAAAGTTGAGGGTCATCGTAGAGCGTAGAATGTCCGGCTCCTGAGTAGAGCGACCCTGCGAGCGGAACGCTTAGCTCTCGAATAAGACCATGATCTGAGATGCCCATATTTCGGAGCTTTAGAGCGAACCCAACCAAGTGGGCGATGCTGTAGATTCATGGTGTGAGCCGTTTTCTTCTGTTCCTCTAGCATACCGCAACTCATATGGAGAAAGAAATACTTACAAATCCACGGCGTGCACCCTCGCATCACTTAATTTGGATGGCTCGTTAGCATAGGGTTACAACTTGGCTGTGTTTGTTCCAAACTTACACAAATACCGCTCTAAAAAGCAGCGGATGATTGGCCGGTGAGTGGAGGGCAGACTGTTGTGAAGAGAAGTCAGCATGGCCGCACAAGAGCTGTAGAGCGAGTTAAGCCACTTGCCTCTAAAGGAACGACCTGATCGTCTATGCTGCCTATATAAGTAACCCTTACGCCATACTCCAGTACAACCTTGAGAGCTGCCTCATAGCGCTTAGACACCTCGCTTTCGGGGTTTCCAAACTGTTCAAGAGAATAGCCTTGTTAGTTGTAGCTCATCGGTTCATGTATGAATCTGGAACTGTTAGACTTGCCTCCCACAGTTCACCTGCGGATCCCATCAGCATACCCATGCCGGATTGATAGCTTGGAAATGGTCCGAGTGATACTCCAGCTGCTCCTGTGTCAGTCATGGCTTCTGGTTTGATTCGCGTGGTAGTGTTTGGCGTTGAATTCACTCACCCATTGCACAAACACCAATCCGCGGCGTTGTGATGATACCAAGCTCGATAAGCTTAGCAACCAACATGATGCTGACTGGGACACCCTGAGAATGACATGCCACCAATATCAGATCGGCCTTTCGAATAGACTCGATCCAGTTCAGAAGCAGCTTCCAAAGATTCTCTACTCTTTCTCCAATTTTGCCCTCACCCTCAAGTGCAACCTTCTCGATTTCGCAATCCTGACAGCCATGACTATCGGCCCATCGACGTATACTGTCGGCAGCATGATTTGCGAACCTGATGGATGTGCCGGTGGGTTGGCCGATCATGGGGCGCAGGTATGTGGCTGGAAACAGGCCATGAACGCCGATAGCCAGTGCCTTCTTGATTTTAGGTGGCTCCTTGGTGAGAAATGCGTGGTTCACCTGGGGTTTCTGATGAGTCCTGAGGAGAAATTGCGCAATCTGCTGGATGATGGATGGATTTTCTTTCATCCTATACGTAGACCTAAAGGACGGCAATAGCAGGTTCCCGGCTGAGGATTTGACGGCGCCGCTCGCGGTAGAACTTGTAGCCTTGACGCTGGATTCTGTCTTGGTGGTAGCGACAGATGTGGCGGTCGAGGGCCTGTTTGTAGTGGCAGGATCATCAACATCCATCGACTGAGGCCGAACACGCTTAGACTTCTTGGGCGACTCTTTAGTCTTGGACACGGTAGATGGTGCGGCTGGAGGCGCATTATCTACTGTACTGGCAGGTTCTGGATGAGCTTCTGAGCCTTCACCCATGACCGCGATCTCTCCGGGCTCCCGCTTTGCGACACCCTTGCCAGACCCCGTAGACTTGGTGTTCGAGTCCCTAGACCAAAACGCCCAGGTCGATCCCGCCGGCTGGGCTTCGGGGGATGTCACCGAGTTATCTGACATTACCACATCTTCCCGATTCTTGACCGGCTCAGTGACAGGATCCGACAAAGGCTTGGTATTCTGAACAATATCAATTTTAGCCGAGGTCGCTTCTTCTGGTGGAGCCGTGCGGCTGGTGGGCCAGAATCCAAACCAAGAAGTTGCAGGTTGCTCGGCGCGCGGCTCTGAAGACGAAGGGGGTAGTGAGGCCGAGGTTGATATGGCATCATAACCTGGATTCCCATTCTGATTCTTTGAGTCGTCCTTGTTGCTATCCGGCGCCAGCAAAGGCTTGGCTTCCGGATTCTGGGCCTTGGCATTTTCCGGAATGGAAGTCGACTCCACCGTCTGCACCGGAACGGGGGCGGCAGACCGGCCAAGCCATCCTAGCCATCCAGAGGAAGTCGCAGGCCTTTGTGGTAGTTCAGCCACGCCCGTCGGGCGTTGAAGTTCTGGAAGCGGAGGGTTGCTATCTCCGCCATTCCCTGTGGCGGGTGTCCCATCATCCGATTTAGGGTTAGTGTGTCCATTAGACTCAGCAGCGCCAGAATCAGACGGATGTCCATGGCCTGTGGGTGTGTCCGATTCCTCGACCGGCGGTAATTGCGAAAGAGATCCAGGAGTATCACTTCCACTGTCCGTACTCCTCTTGGTATCAAACCGTGTGAGGTTTGGTATTGTGTCAGGCTTCAATGTGCCACCTAGTATCGACTCGCGGGCGACCTGTGTGGAGGCACCGGCTTTCGACCTCGGTGCCCTAGGCCATGAGCCATACCAGCTTCGGCTTTTGTGAACCTGCTTTGTAGGAGGTTGTTGCTGCTGCTGTTGGGCATCTTGGACCAGAGATAGCCGGCTGGCTGAGGCCGATGCGGCTGTGGCAGCCGAGAATGGAGCAAAAGTCGTGGGAAGGGCTGGCGATGATGCTGAAGCGTGAGAAGATGAGACTGCGCGGGTTGGGAGCGCCGTCGGAGGTTTACTGAAGGATGTCGATGGAAGCAGAGGGCGCGATGTGTTTGCCTCGGTGGGATCTCGACGCGCTCGTTTGCGGGGGCTCATCGTGGGCGGCGGGATCAACTACAACAACTTGGCGTCGCCTCGTTCCCGGTGCGGTCAAGTTGTGTTCATGGTTCGCTGTTCTATGTAGGAATACACCTAGTTTTCAATATACAGTACGTTGTTCTTTTTTGTTTCGTAAGCCCGTAGTGAAGTACCTAGATTAGAACGATCGATGGGAGATTGCAATGCTAGGTCTAGTCCCACCGGCTTTCCATTGTAAAAGCCGCGCTGCATACTAGGTACTGCCTGCGCAAAGGCTCAGCCGTAGCCCGAGACAAGCAGCGTCATGGATCCACATCATGTCAGCCGGGGGTCCACCTGAGGGGTACGGCGGGACTGTAAAAAGCAGCAGGACATACTGTAATTCGGACCCCTGGCTGGGTGTGTTATCGCAACCGTTATCGGGCGCGCCCCGCAAATAATTTTTTTGCTGAACAGATGCGCGCGCCGCTTCTAGGTCCAGAAATTGAGGTCGGTCCTGCAAAAGTGTTCGCGGTGTAAGGTTGTTGTCCATGCCCGTTACCCTGAAATTTTACGGTCATCGGAACAACTCATAAAAGCTCGCCATGAGCTCGTTAAAACGCAAAGACGCTCCCGGCAGCAAGCCGGCAGCGAAACCGCCCGCGGGCGAACCACCATCTAAACGCCCTCGATCCGATTCAGCATCGAAGTCCAAGGACAAGGCCGACAAGCCCGCCAGCGCGCCGGCAGCACCTGTGATTTCGAAGCTAAAGGAGGACGAGCCACTATTTCCTCGAGGAGGCGGGAGTGTCCTCACACCCCTGGAGCATAAGCAAATCAAGGTGCAGGCTAGCAAGGACGTCTTATTCGAGCAAGAGTCTGGGAAGAGCAAGGGCAAGGAAGATCGCGCCCCCAAAAAGCTCAAGGGGAAGAAGTCCAAGACGCAATTGAAGGAGCTTACGAAAAGTTCAGACTCTGTCAAAATAGAGAGCTTAAACTTCAAGGTGAGAGAGCGCCTCTAATGCGCGTTGGTAGCAGACTTGGCATTCCTGGGAGAACATACTAACGCAACATACAAATCATCCAGAGGCTCGTCAAGGGCTCCTTAGTTCTTGGCCAAATTAGTGCCATCAGTGCTCTCGAGGTTGAAATCTCCCTGCCTAACAATGTGACTGGTCATGTGAAAGCGACGTCTATTTCCACACAGCTCACCAAGAAGCTGCAAGATGCGATGGACGTTGACCAAGAAGACGACGACGACGACAGTGACATCGACCTCACATCTATCCTGTCCATCGGGCAATACGTTCGGGCGTATGTGGTCTCTACCATGGAGGAGCCCAGTACGGCTGGTGCAAAGGGTAAGAGGAGGATTGAGCTCTCACTGCAGCCGGAGCTCGCAAACACGGGCCTCTCGAGCGCAGATGTTGTCGAGAACTGTACCGTTGCGGGCTCCATCTCAAGTGTTGAGGATCACGGATACGTGGTGGACCTTGGCATCAAGAATCTTACTGGCTTCTTGTCCAAAAAGGAGGTGGACAAGAGCATACCGGCTGCACAACTTGAGCCAGGCTGTGTACATCTCCTCTTGGTCACAAGCGTCAAGGGCAAGATTGCCCAAGTATCAACGCTGACCAAGAAGCTGGGTAACGTACAGCTCTTCCCTGGCACAGCAAAAACTATCAACACTTTCCTCCCCGGTACTGCTGTGGATGTATTGGTCTCGGATGTGTCCGGTAGAGGACTTGCGGGCAAGGTTATGGGCTCGCTGGATGTTACTGCCGACATTATTCACTCCGGCCTTGGCCCCAACGGAGTCAACTTGGAGAAGAAGTACAAGATTGGCTCGAAAGTCAAGGCCAGGGTTATTTGCAATTTCCCCACGTCAGATAATCTCAAGCTTGGGATAAGTCTACTCGGCCATTTGACATCTCTCCAACCGAAAAACGTCAAATTGAACGAGAAGGAGGTGTCTCCCTTGACTGCTCTGCCTCACTCTTCCATAGTGGAGCAGTGTACCGTCACCAAGGTCGAACCAGACATTGGTCTCTTTGTCGACACCGGCGTAGAAGGCGTTCCTGGTTTTGTCCACATCTCCAGGGTCAAGGATGGCAAAGTGGATGCTTTGTACGAGGCCAGCGGACCGTACAAGACCGGGTCTGTACACCGAGGCAGGATTGTGGGGTATAACTCGATGGATGGCATGTATCACTTGTCCTTCGAGAAGAGCATACTCGAGCGTCATTATCTGCGGATCGAGGACGTGCCCATCGCCGAGGTGGTCAATGTTACGATTGAGAAGCTGGTAGTCAAGGAGGATGGTCTGAGCGGTGTGATCGTCAAGTTAGCTGATGGCATCACTGGTTTCGTCCCTGAAATGCACCTTGCCGATGTTCGTCTTCAGCACCCAGAGAAGAAGTTCAGAGAAGGTCTCAAGGTCAAAGCCCGCGTTCTGTCGGTTGATCCGGCCAAGAATCAGCTGCGCTTGACGTTCAAGAAGACTTTGGTGAACTCCGAGGCAGCACCCATCAAGGATTTTAGCGAGGCCTCGGTTGGACAGCAAGTCCAAGGAACCATCGTCAAGATCAAGCCCATCGGAGCATTCGTACAATTCTACGGGACGTTGAGGGGTTTCCTCCCCATCGGAGAGATGAGCGAGAGCTTCATCCGGGACCCAAATGAACATTTCCGGACCGGACAAGTCGTCAACGTGCACGTCATCAACGTTGACCCTGAGAGGCGCAGACTGGTGGTTTCTTGCAAGGATCCGGCTGCTTTTGGAGTTGAGAAGCAGATGGCGCTCCAGAAACTCAAGGTTGGCGATCTCGTGTCTGGAAGCGTCACCGAGAAATCAGAGGACAACGTGTTTCTCGAGCTTAAAGACAGCTTATTAAAGGCTGTATTGCGGGCACATCACCTTACGGACAAGTCACCTTCGAAGAACCAGTCTGCACTCGGCAAAATACGTGTCGGGCAGACCCTTGAGGATATGGTCATTCTGGAAAAAGACGAAGGTCGACGGTCGATTGTCTTGTCCCTCAAGCCAAGCCTTGTCAAGGCAAGCCAGAACGGCCAGTTTTTGGCCACGCTCACAGACGCCAAGGTTGGTAAGCTGGTCCAGGGCTTTGTGCGCAATATTACATCGACGGCTGTCTTTGTCCAGTTTGGCGGCAATTTGACGGCTCTGTTACCAAAGTCGATGATCTCTGCCCAAGCCCAGGCTCTGGAGGATTTTGGACTGCGTCTACACCAAGCTATCCAGGTCAAGGTACACTCGGTGGAGGACAAGCGCTTGGTGGTTTCCATGCCTGATGCTGAGGCACCCAAGGAGACCAAGCCACGACATGAGGCCAAACCAGTCTCAAACCCTGTTGATGCATCGATTACTTCAACAGGCGACATCAGTGTCGGCACGGTGACCAAGGCGAGGATTGCGTCTATCAAGAAAACGCAGCTCAACGTCGCCCTGGCAGACAACGTACAGGGACGTGTCGATATTTCCGAAGTATTCGACTCCTGGGACGAGATTACCAACGCGAAAGACCCGCTGTCAAAATTCACACAGAACCAGATCATCGACGTTCGCGTCATTGGCGTACACGATGCACGCAACTATCGTTTCTTGCCCTTCTCGCACCGCACGGCAAACTCTGTATTGGAGCTCACTGCCAAGCCTAGCAGTGTGCGGGCCAAGGGCCAATACAAGCCGCTAGCCATGGCCGATGTCAAGGCCGGGTCGAGCTGGCTTACTTTTGTCAACAACAACGAGGACAAGTGGCTGTGGGTGAACCTGTCTCCCACAGTCAGGGGTAGAATTCGGTCCAGCGAGGTATCAGACGATAGCTCTCACGGGAAGGACCTGCGCCAGAACTTCCCCGTGGGCACTGCTCTCCGGGCTCGCGTGCTGGCTGTCGATGCCGACAATGGCAAACTGGACTTGTCAGCACGCTCGGAACGGCCCAACGAGCACATGAAGTGGGAAGAGCTAGAGAAAGACACTGTGATGCATGCCAGGGTTACCAAAGTGAACGACCGCCAGGTATTTTTCCAAATCAGTGACAGCATCGCCGCGCCTGTGAACATTATCGACTTGAACGACGACTACGATCACGCCAACCCCCTCAAATACTCCAAGAATGACATCGTTCGAGTGTCAGTTGTGAGCATTGACAAGAACAACAAAAAGCTCCGACTTTCGGCTCGCGAATCGCGCGTTCTGAGCTCGGAGCTGCTCGTCAAGGACAAGGAGATCACCAGTGTGTCCCAGATCGAGCAAGGTACCATCCTCCGGGGCTTTGTGAAGAACGTTTCCGACAAAGGTCTGTTCGTCACCTTGGGCGGCGATGTCACAGCCTTGGTCAGGATATCCGATCTCTCCGACGCCTTCCTCAAGGACTGGAAAGAGCATTTCCAGGTCGACCAGCTGGTAAAGGGCCGTGTGACCTCTGTTGACAAGACTCTGGGCCATGTTCAAATGAGCCTCAAGGCTTCGGCTGTTGATGAGGATTACAAGCCACTGCCTGGTTACGGCGACTTGAAGGAGGGTCAGGTGGTCACCGGAAAAGTCCGCAAGGTTGCTAACTTTGGCGCCTTTATTCTCATCGACAAATCAGCAAATGTCAGCGGACTCTGTCACAGGACTGAGATGGCCGACAAGCCTGTCAAGGACGCAACCAAACTTTACAGGGAAGGCGACAGCGTCAAGGCAATTATTCTCAGTGTTGATGCGGCCAAGAAGAAGGTCAGCTTTGGACTGAAGCCCTCGTATTTTGAGGATGTCGACAGCGATGACGACATGGAAGACGATGAAGATAGCGACGATTCCGGCGCGGCGCTTGGCTTTGACAGCGACGAGGATGATGACGAGGACGAAGATGATGATATGGAAGACGGTGACAGCGTTGTGCTCTTTACGGGTACAGGAGATGCAGAATCTTCTGATGAAGAAGATGAGGAAGACGATGATGTCTCCATGACAGACGCGCAAGCTGGAGGTGCCGCTCTTCCGGGACTAGATGCCGGAGGGTTCGATTGGTCAGGTGGAAACCTCGATGCTGACGACCAGGGCTCCGACGGTTCTTCAGAGGAGCAAACTAGCAAGAAGACCAAGAAGAGGAGGAAGGCCGAGATCGAGGTTGACCGCACTGGCGACCTGGATGCCAATGGTCCTCAGACCGCCGGTGACTTTGAGAGACTGTTGCTCGGACAGCCGAACTCGTCTGCGCTGTGGATTGCATATATGGCGTTCCACATGCAGGTGAGCGAGCTTGCAAAGGCCCGCGAGGTTGCCGAGAGAGCCATCAACACTATCAACGTGCGCGAGGAGACGGAGAAGCTCAACGTCTGGATCGCCTACCTCAACCTGGAGGTGGCCTACGGTACAGACGAAAGCCTGGACGAAGTCTTCAAGCGGGCATGCCAGTACAATGATGACCTAGAAGTCCATGAACGGTTGGCGAGTATCTGCATCCAGTCTGGCAAGCATGATGTGAGTAGCACCACGTTACCCTTTACTTATTTTCACTTTGAAGTTTTTTTTTTCTTTTTTTTTTCCCCTTGCAGGCACTGATCATCACTTCTCTTCCCCCATCCTACAGAAAGCAGACGAATTATTCCAAGCAATGGTCAAAAAGTTCGGCAGCAAGTCGCCCAAAGTCTGGCTCAACTACGCACACTTCCTCTACACGTCAGCCAAATCTCCAGACCGAGGCCGTGCCCTCCTGCCCCGAGCCATGAAGTCCCTGGGCAGCCACGCGCACCTGGAGCTGGCCAGCAAGTTCGCGGGACTCGAGTTCCGCTGCCCCGGCGGCGACCCGGAGCGCGGCCGCACCGTCTTCGAGGGTCTGCTGTCCACGTACCCCAAGAGGCTCGACCTGCGCGGCCAGCTCCTGGACCTCGAGGTGGCTGCCGGCAGCGACAAGGCCGTCGTGCGCGACGTGTTTGAGCGCGGCACCAAGGCCAAGGGCCTCAAGCCCAAGCAGGCCAAGAAGTGGTTCCAGCGCTGGGCCAAGTGGGAAGAGGCCAACGGGGACGCCAAGAGCCGCGAGAAGGTATCGGCCAAGGCCCAGGAGTGGGCCAGGTCGGCCGAAGCCAGAAAGGCCGACAAGGTGGCGCAGGATAAAGATGCTGCGGAGGAGTCGGATTAGATTTTTCGGGCGGAAACCTGGTATATATCAGATGCTCTTTTGATAACGGGGAGCAGTAGTAAGAGGAGAAGTGGGGGCGCGTAAAAAAAAGGTTTCATCTGTTACTATAATTTCATCATGGCTTGGCGTACAAAATATAAAAAAAAAAAATTACAAAAAGGATCAACATCGAGATTTCCAAAAACAAAACCGAATACATACGCACAGTACACGGAACGAAACCCTACCAAGATTTTTGGACTTTTGGGTCTGT
>JAVHJQ010000639.1:0-10122 GCA_031306095.1 Pyricularia sp. CD86 | reverse complement strand
GATTATAGTCCGTTCACATTGTTTTGGAAACGTCACGTTATCATTTTAATTTAACGTTGTTTTATAACTGTTACTTAAGTTAAATCATTTAAATGTTTAACTTGACTTTCACTTGAAACTCTCTTTCCTATTTCCATTGACGTATAATTCTCTGAATAAAACTTTCGGAAAATAATGACTTCCATTATTTTTATACCATATTCACCTCTAACAAGGCCATTATCACCTGTTTCGGTGATATAAACACTGGCCAACAACCTCCCCATATATGCGTTACGCGGTCGAACGCAGGTTTCGACTTGCCGGCTTAGGTCGTGGTACTGCCATGATGGGAGGACAAAACACTGAGATATATGGCAAGAATGTTTGAGCCAATGAGAAGCCATCATCCAAATATGGATAGCATGGAAATCGCCCGGCGGTGTAGGCAAGTCTGCGAATACGCTGTAAGAAGTAGCTTTAAGCAAAACCAATCCAAACACGAGGTATGTAGTGTTCTAACTATCCCCCGCCGTGCAGGGGAGTTAACGAGTCGGACCCTAGTCTAGGACTGCACTACATAGTTGAACGAGGAATCTGCAATCGCTTCGGGCTTTCTACATGATCAGCATACCAAATAACCTCCACAACTCGGTATTAGTGGCTAACGCAATGGCGAATGCTCAAGACATGAGGCACACCCTAAGCCTGATCCTGCTGATCGACGGCGACATTGTGCCGGAGGCGCTATCGCCCAGGACGCTATCAATTCCTTGATCTCCCTTCGCATCGTTCCTTGGGCTCTCCATGGCGCCTAAATGGCTATTATAGTAATACCAGGTAAATTCTTGCACTACGCAAGTCGGCTACCAAAGCGTGACATCATCAGGCTCGGGAAACGGAACGGAACAGGGAAAGAGCAGGACAAGTCATATAGAAGACCTATGAGCTATATTCAGCGGCATGTCTGGGAAAGTGTGAAAAGGAGAATGCCAGTCTGGAGGAATGCGGTTTTGTTTAATCAAACATGACAGCCTGTGACCGTCTAGCGCACTAAAAGATAGAACCTATTCATCGCAGGCCGTCAAAGCGACATGAACATGTGGATGAGAGCTGTTCAATTATTCAGCCGAGATGACCTGCCAGTCCGGCGCTCCCCTTGGATAATATCCATATATCGTGCTGCATGTTATGGAAACTCCCGGACAGTCTAGCCGTTGAAGTCAGTGAGCGGGAGGTCGTCCAGTAGTGAAAATTGCGGTTGCATATATCAGTGCCGGCGATTACATTGGAGTAGTTAAAATCGTCACTGTCATCTGTGGCGTACAAGAGCCCCGGAAAATACTGTCGTCAAGACCGGTCATGACGTAGCCACCTTCCATGTAAGTGGTTATATACAGTGGTCCTCCTCTGTGTCATCAGCCCGAGTCACTGTTTCTATCTCTTTCCATCTTTATCCACCTAGGTATTAAAGATTAAAGAAGAGAAGAAAAAGGACTCACTCCAGGGGTAGATCACATCGCCATCAAAATTCATCTCGAGCACATCATTGTCCGACGGTTCGAACCTAGTGCTGCGGCCGTCGCTCTCGTAACGTAGCCACGTTTGTCGCTGCCGGACTTCTTTTAGGTTGTTCCACGCAGCTATGGCGTGATGGTGGTCGCCCCAGGGCGGTTCGTCAAAGATCTGCCAGAACTCATCGTTATCGAGTACAAGCCCCTTGTGTGAACCTTTTAGATGTAAAAGTCAACCATGGCAGCCAGGAATAATGTGTTAAGGGCGGCGGGCTAGGTGAAGTAGAAGTATCTCATCGTGGATGCTGCTGGGGTGAACAGGTTTGTAGCTTGACGTTGATGTGAGGAGTGTGGATTGGCAAAAGGCGAGACATTGGTCTTGCTTCAGGGGCTCTGAGTTTCAGGCAGAAGACAGCTCGTCATTGATGTATAAAGCAGACCAGATAGAAGAGTAGAAGAAGGAAGTCATCTTTATAGAGCGTTTCGTGGGCCCCAAGGTTTCCCGCAAGTGACGCAAAAGCCTAATTTGCCAATTGGAGCCATCTGGCAAGGCCGAACTATCGACATGCTTTCTCGTTTTGAACAGCAACGGCATCATTATACGCATAGTCAAAGGGCAAAACTATTCGGTGCTTTCGTCGTACCCATACAAGAATCGCTTGCCCGGTCCCCGGAGGAAGAAGATCAGCTCGGTGCTGGCCCGTGCCTTCCTGGATATGCTAGTCTTGTTGTATGTTATAGAGGATATTGAAAGGACAGAGCAGCGATTAGTGAGGGATTGCCATCAAAGAAATGGAGTCGCTGAGAATGATATTGGGTTCTGCCGCATAGTATAGGCTGTGTTTGCTGGGCACCAAAAGCCGAGTCTAGGGTAGATCACACGTTCCTGGCAGCTGTTTTCGGAAATTTTTTGTTTTCTCCGAACGCTAGATACCATTATTCAATGGGCATGTAGATTGACGGGAAGATATATTTTATGGTTGTTGCTTGGGAGTTACCAATTGCTAACATGTTTAGGCATCAGACTTGGACTTGGTGTTATCTGGTCACCTCACGGTTTGTCGCCTGGGTCCTACTTGAATCAATTTTCTGCCTTGAACATGTAACCTTTACCTCCTTTTTTTCTTTTTGTTTTTCTTCTTTTTTCTGTTAAACATCGCCGGATGTCGTCCGTAAGCTAGAGGACCTCGAACAAAAAAGCCGGCCGCTGCTGGCTTGGTTAGCTCAACGTCAAAGAGCCACCAAGCAATTTGACAGGACTGACGTTTGATTAAGGACTAGATTACCTGTCAGTTCGTCTTGTCTGGTCTGTTACAGCTAGCTGGTCTTGAGCATGTTTAGCTGGAGGCGGCTAGGCCCATCAGGCCAATGGCAGCGGGGTTGAGCGGCCTCATTAATCACGTAATCAAACGACGGTTAATGCCCCACACGTGTTGATTGGGTGACGGCGGGGCCGTCAAAGCTGCCGGTGGAAATATTTGGATGGTCGCTTGCGATTGCATGGGTCTCCCCCGATTCAATTTGATGGCCTTTGGGACATGACGAACGAACCAACGGTTCGACTCTAATTTCTTCCACCCCACGATTCTACCACTCTACTTCTGCAGCACTGATTTGTTTGCTTGCATTCGTGTCTTCCAACGTCGACTTCGCATAACAGCGCTTCCATCCTAAGATCCCATTCGCATCGCGTAACGACGACTCGCTCGCTTTACATTCGGCTTACGAGCTGCCATCAAAATGGGCGAATCGCGGTAGGCAACACCAACGCCACCCCCAAGAAAAAAACCCACAGACACACAAAACACACCTCGATGTACGCCGACGCAACGCACATAGACTGACAATGTACCCGCCCTACGACACAGACAGGAACTTGTGCAATGGCTGAACAGCCTATTGCAGCTCAACATCACCAAGGTTGAGCAGTGCGGAACTGGGTAAGTCATTGTTAACGCCATCGGAACTGCCGATGCCCCTCCCCCGCTATCGTCGATACTTTCGACGATGCCGTCGACGAAACGAGTATTCCGGCAATGAGGCGCGATGGATAAAGGATTTTGGGCAGACTTCGGCTAACCATTGCATTTATCCCTTTAGTGCCGCTCTTTGCCAGGTCTTTGACAGCATTTTCCTCGATGTTCCCATGTCGCGCGTCAAGTTCAATGTCAACAGCGAATATGCATACATACAGAATTTTAAA
This sequence comes from Pyricularia sp. CD86, assembly GCA_031306095.1. Lineage (NCBI taxonomy): Eukaryota > Fungi > Ascomycota > Sordariomycetes > Magnaporthales > Pyriculariaceae > Pyricularia > Pyricularia sp. CD86. The sequence goes on along the minus strand of JAVHJQ010000639.1, from coordinate 6,426 downwards.
GTCTTGCAAAGTGAGGCATTTGACCAGTCATTCGACCGCTATACCCGTTGAGGATGCAAAAGACTTGGGGTCCATTTACCGGGACCCGTTCTTGCTAAACAGGGACGTACACTGACCTCATCAATCTCAACCCAGACACTTTTGCCAAGCACCAAGTCGACAAACCCATCCCCGTCGCAGGCCTCGTCAAGTGCAAGATGCAGGATAACCTAGAGTTCCTGCAGTGGGTCAAGCGCTTCTGGGACCAATACTACCCGGGCGGCGAGTACGACGCCGTCGCGAGGCGAAAGGGCGCTCCCCTGGGCGCGGCGGGCGGTGGTGGCGGCGGTGCTCCCCGTGCTGCGGCGGCAGGCGGCGCCGCCAGGAGAACGGGCGGCACGACGCCGACGACGGGTGGTGCCCGGGCGGGGCTGGGCGTCTCCAAGGCCAACCCCGCGCTGGCCCAGGAGAACGCGACGCTCAAGGAGACGGTCGTCGGGCTGGAGCGCGAGCGCGACTTTTACTTTAGCAAGCTGAGGGATATTGAGCTACTGGTCCAGAACGCGGTCGAGGAGGACCCTGAAATCGAGAAACAGGAGGACGGCCTTGTCAAGCAGATCCAGGCCATCCTGTACAGCACGGAGGAGGGCTTTGAGATCCCCGCCGAGGGAGAGGTTGACGACCAGGAGACGTTCTGAGGCTGTAAAATTCATTGGATTGGCATTGCCGGCTGCTCACGGATGAGGCTTATCTGCTGTTGTCCATCACAACGGCTTGCTAATTTGATCGCGGCATGGAACAGGATGACGGTCTTCTTCATCAACGATTTACCATGACACCCGAGCTTGAAGTGCAATCGGATACACAGGCATGGATAGCACCGGGATTTGGCGTCGAATTCGCGCTTCTAATAACCATTTTGACTGGGCGGGTGTATTCAGAGAATGTTCCATTTTTTGATGAACTATTACACATGAAATTATGATAGAGTCTTTTTTCCCCAATGACAAAAGTATCTGGATTGTTTACAAAAAATTTTTTTTTCTGGCGATGTTGAAGGCACTGTTTTTTAATCGGTTCGTCGTGCTTTGACACTTGTGTGCCGGGCAACCTGGCCGAGAGGTTGTTATGTGACTGATGACTGACAGCCTAAGCCCAACCCAGCCCAGTTGTCGGCGGCAACACGCGTTATGGCAGCGCTTAATCGCCGACCCGCCATTCCGCTACCCGCGGCTGGGTGTGTCGGTGCATGACGCAGCTTTGAATTCGCCCTGCATAACTCCGCTCAGGCTCGCTTAGTTAAACCTCGCCGTACCTTAGTTAGGCTTCCAGAATCATTCCCATTCCACTCTACATTCGTCCACTTCATTCTGCGCATCATAAACTTTCTTCCATCAACTAAGCAGCTTACATAGTGTACCGGCAAGCGTATCTTTTTATTCTGTCTTTTATTTCTTCTTTGCATTTCTTTGTAAACTCAATACCCCTACAGCCGAACCTCACACCCCAGTGCGCCCAACAAGCTCGCGTGACGCCCCAAGTCCGACTCGCTACTTTGAGACGTCACCAGACGAAAAATACCGAACCAGCCGCCGTACTCGAAGCATAATTCGCACTCCCACGAAAAAAAGGCAGGTTCTTAACCTAAAAAACCCCCCCAATCATCACGACGGCCGTTTATTTTCGTCAAAACAAACAAGAGATCAACAGCCCCGAAACCCATACAACCACGAAACCACAATGCCTCCACCAGTCGAGATCTCGATCCCCAGCACCACAATCTCCCACCCCAGCGGCGGCGGCAAACCCTACACGTCATACAACATCACACTCCGGCTCCCGCTGCGGTCGTTTGTCGTGCAGAAGCGCTACTCGGAGTTCGAGCAGCTCCACACCGCCCTCGTGTCGCAGGTCGGCGCGCCGCCGCCGGCGCCGCTGCCCACCAGGAGCTGGTTTCGGTCCACCGTCAACAGCACCGAGCTGACCGAGAAGAGGAGGGTCCAGCTGGAGGAGTACCTGCAGACCATCGCCGGCAGCCCGGACAGGCGATGGCGCGACACGCCCGCCTGGCGCGCCTTTCTCAACCTCCCCGCCGGCAGCACCGCTCCCTCGGCCAACAGCGTACACGGCGCCATCACCACGACGGCGGCGGCGGCGGGCGGCGGCGTCGTCGATGCGGCCGAGTGGATCGAGCGCCACAGGCGCATGAACGACACGCTGAGGGATGCGCGCTCCTGCCTGGCGCGACGCGACGCGGCCGCCGCGGAGGCTGGGTCCGGCGGCGTCGCGGGCCTGAGCAGCAGTCGGGCGGTCGAGGCGGGGGCGGCGGCTAAGATGGCGCTCACGCAGGCCGGGAGGATGCTGAGCGCTCTGGAGGACGACCTGGCCAGGCTGAAGAAGGAAGGCGGGTTGGGGAAGGGTGAGGTGCGGAGGCGTGAGGATATGGTCAAGGAGGCGAGGGAGGATCACAGGTGGTTGACGCAGCTGTCGGCGACGCTGTCGGGCGGGGCGCCGACGTCGGGAGGCACGGGCGGCGTGGCGAGTGCGGCGGACCGCGCGGCGCTGGTGGGCAAGGGCAAGCCCAGGCAGGGCGGGAGGGTGCTCGGGGCGCCGCTGCAGGAGACGGAGCGGACTCGCGAGCTGGACAATGCCGGATTGCTGCAGCTGCAGCGGCAGACGAGGGAGGAGCAGGACGAGGACCTCGAGGTGCTGACGCGGGTGATTCGCCGGCAGAAGGAGATGGGCCTCGCGATCGAGGAGGAGGTCAAGCAGCAGACGGAGATGCTTGACCGGATGAACGAAGACGTCGACCGGGTCGGCGGCAAGATAAAGGTCGCCAAGGACCGGACGAGGAAGCTGGGGTCATGACTGGGGCTGGTGCTGGGGCTTGCGTTTAGGGGCTGGTTGGGGGTGTTGGAGATGGTTGTCGTGGTGGTGAGGTTGGTCAGGATGACCCTGCTGGGGATGGTGTGGTTCGCAGAGGCTTTGCTGCTGATGCTGACGGGTAGGATGAGGGCGTAGTGGGGGTTGCGGTCACTTCAGGACTGCGACATTATTCACATGGTTGGATCAAGCACCAACTATTTCTTTTTGATGAGAACATAAGTCTATGTGTCAAGTTTAGAGCAGAGTGTTTAGAGAAGATAACATTGAGTATTGATTGCTCGCATAGCCGATGTCGGTGGATCGACCTGTTCCCCTTAGCACAGACCAATATACCATCCTTGAGTTTCTGCTATTCTTGTGTAGGTAGAAACGGAGCGTCCCGTAATAGATCCCACATGATGGGAAATATCACGAAAAAGCAATTCGACAAAAACATCCCAACATCCAATGAGAAACCACCAATGATTCTATGTCTGCAGGAGATTAAATTTGGGTGGATTATTTATTGCTAATCGCATCAACCAACATTCCGAAATACATTGCTTTCGCTGACTGCTTCGACGTCACAAAATCGTCTGATACCTGAGCCTGAGAGCATGCTGGTCAAAAGTGGACTGTGACGTTGAATCACAAATGTAATCGGATCACAGCTAGCGTTGATTAATGATCAAAAATGCATTTGTTCGACCAGCCCCCGTAGCCAGGTCTGGGCCCCCGCTGCACCTTTACGTCACGCCACGACGCTACCCACGCTCGGTTGCCGTGGCAACAAACGCGGAGCATCGTTCCGGGCAGCCAAAAGCGCGATGAGCTGGCCATCATTCGACAGCGTACCCAGACCGCCCGACTTGCTTTTTCGTATGTTACACTGGTCACAGATAAAGAGTGGCTTGTGGTGTGGGCACCTCTCCTTTACAGAATACTATTCGTTTGATTCCTTTGGTTTCGTCTGTCGCTTGAGGTTGCATATCACAGTGGTGTCGAACCAATTCACAGCATTGTACGGTGCGGCTTAATCCGGAGGCATAGATCTCCTTGATCGAGCCGAAATCGGAGTAGAACAAAAAAAAAAGAGGGAGAGAGAGAGAAAAAAAAAACGGGTTGCTGGCTTATGTATTACAGGACGCAGTGATGGTTTTGTAGCTTTGCATGCTCCCTTTCGAGATATTCTTTGGAAACAAGACCAATGGGGAGTGCGCTACAATAAAATCGATCTCTCCATAAGTAAACCACCCGTCCTGTCCATGTATGTACACTGCCCCGCCCCACAAGCGGGCCACGCCGGCCCAAGACATCCCGATCCAGTTCGCGTTTAACAGCTGCAGGTAAAGGTTTGCGAACCTGGTCCGTTCCTATTCTCGCAGCTGTTTACTGTCTATTAAGTTTGAGATAGGGTGAATAGATTATTCCATACATCAATGGAGAAGGGGGTCACTTACAGGTGCCCCTTTACCCTCTGCTCTGCATTTTGCGACGCACTTTTCCTCTTTAGTGGCGCAATCATCGTCCCCATTGTTGGCTTGAGCGGCAGCCGTAAAAACATTAGTCAGTAGGGTAACGAAGAGGAGTTGAAAAAACTTCATTTGGAATTGCAAAAGACCTTGAAGGTGTGATGTAAAGAAGAGTAAATATTGAGTAACTGTTTGTTATAAAGCAAGATAGATAGCTGAAGGCAATTTAGTTTACAGAAAAAAAGATGGATGACGAGCCGATTTTATATCAGACAGATAGATACTATTAATATTCCTGTTTTCGGCAGTGCCGTAATAAGAGTCAGTTGTTCCAAATTAACCTTGAATAGCGCATCTCACACTTTAAAAAACGAGTAACGCACCAACTTGTTACAGCGTGGGATATCTAACTTTTCAATGTGGCTACAGCGTGAATAAGTTGAGTTTGCCATGTGATTTGTATTTTACCGGGAGAACCTGGAAAATATATCAGTTGCTTATCCCGAGACGACGGCGCCTATGCAGCTGCCTGGTAATATATATGGACTAGTTTCAAGTCTGGCTGCATTGCGCGACATGCACCTGGGTTGACTTTCCTCCTCGTAGAACCTAAACTCGATTCCATCTATCACCGAAGTATGCTACCAAACCTGACTATCATAAAAAGAGTGCTATGAATATTTCAACCAACTGGCAGGGTCGACCCAGCTTTAATTTTCAGGCTCAAAACATGCATATAAAGATACGATTTTGTCTGGCAATATGTAGTACAATGTGCGCGGGGGGGGATTTTCGATTCCGATTTCCATCCTGATACGATTGTGGGACATTGGATCGACTTTTGCTATGATTCGCGCCCCTTAAAATGTGACTCTGTACAACCGATTCGGGGTTTGTTCCTTTTGCTTTTCTCCTATCTAGCGCCCGGGGCATAAATGACAGGAACCATTCCAGTGGAAATAAACCCCACTGCCCAACTTGGACCGGACGGAAGCCAGCTCACCTCAATCGTTAGTCTCCCTAAACCATGTGCGTTTATGTCTCTGATCGGTACATGTTGTCAAAACGGTCTCAGTAGTCAAGTTGTCCAAGCGGGATGAAGAATACCATTGTTTTCCCTTGGCTTTCCAGGGTCTTAACACGTTGTTTTTGTTCGGCAACCGAAAATTGAGAGGCGGTAAATCGGGTGACACTCTGGGGGACGGACTGGTGGGGGCGGTAATTCTTTCCCACTAAAGAAAAGATCCAACCAAAGTTGAGATGACATCCATTTTGATTGCTGCCAACTCAGCTATTCTATTCTATAACCTTGCAAGCTCTTTGCAACCATCACTTATTACAGGGTTGTAGGTACCTATCGAGTACGTACCCTCATTTGCCAATGTGATTTGTTTTCTTTGCTTTTTATTTGCGCACCAGGTAGGACAAACAAAATAAGGATTTGTGCATTCGCCCCAATAACAAACCAAAACAAACAAATCCATCCCCTCTTCCAAGAAGCCAAAACCCAATCGTTCCACCCAGATTCTGCCTTTCATCGGGCATCAGCGGGGATTGCTTTGCATTTGCCAATGAAGAGGAAGCTCTGCAGCGGGGAGAAGAAAGAGGTTGATTGGCACATGCAGTTCGTTCGTGCCGTTGCTACGGGCCGTGCTTGTTGACCAACCGTTGCGGGCCCCCACTGCTGGGTAGGGGCTGGAACTAGAAGGGGGGGGCCACGTACGGCAAGCAGCACCAACCCGAGCGAAGAAAACTTACCCCTGCCAGCCCTTTTTTTTTTTTCTCTCGCTTTGTTTTTTTTCTCCACATCCATCCCGTTCACTTTCCCGTTACCTCGAAAGCACAGCTTTACCCACGAGTCACTGCAGATGGCTTCCTGCCTACACCTACATCATCTTGGTACTCTTTTTGACTCGAAACATTCAACCAGAAATTCCAATTTTTTGTTTCAAGCTTGAATCCAAAACTCAATTCAACTTGGGCAAGTCAAAAAGGTCGCTTGCTTGCCTTAGCACAAACCTTTTTTTTTTTTAGAAAAAAAAAAGATTTAAACCATGAGCGGCGGCCCTCCGCCCCCGCCACCGCCGCCGCACGGTGAGAATCCCAAGAC
>JAVHJQ010000630.1:0-22356 GCA_031306095.1 Pyricularia sp. CD86 | reverse complement strand
GGCTTGCAGAGGGGAGGGAGGGAGGGAGGGTGGAAAGGGTTCACCTCAGGAACAACAAAAAAGAAATCACGCATGCTTCGCACCGCCACATCTTTTTCTTGGTTCTTGTGTCTTAGTCTCTGGAATGGTTTGATGGTTTTTATTACCCTGTCTCGCCCACTCTTCTAACTCCTGTATGTATTAGAAAGTACGCATAGAGACAGTTCCGGGCCTCATTTATGTTTTGTCTGGTAACGAAAGGATGGCGCTAATTACCCACCTTCATGTTTGCCCTATAATGGTTCCCAGAAGTGGAAACCCGCAACTAAATTCGACAGGGGTCTTTCACTGGTCGCATAAGGCAGCATCTTTGGTTCCAATTTGCACCAAAGGCTTTCCCTTACATTAGCCACCATCACTCGTGGACCAGCCCCAGGGCGGGTTGCCACTTTTTCTGCCGGGCCAGACGACGCGCGCGTTTTCCTTGGCCAGGGTCGGGGCCGGGCGCGTCACTTCTTTCAGTTTTTTTATTCTTTCTCCTGTGCTGTGATTTGCTTCTTTCGAGGGGCCGGGGAGGAGCTGACTTGAAAAATGTTCCGGCGCGCACGGTAGATATTTCTGCAGGGAGATGGAGTTTTAATTACCGTATGCGCTACGTTCTGTTATACGTACCTACAGTAACATTTACCTAACTTGCCTGGGAGGAGAACAAAGGACTTGGCAATCAATAAGGCTGGGCTGGCAAATTCCTCTTTTGATACCTGATGAAAATAACTTGAACCCCTGCGATTACAGTTTTCCCACCCCGTACTGGGGTTCATCGACCGACCAAGTATTGATAATAGACGGAAATGCCTCCTCAATGGGGTCCCCTTTTAATATCACCGTGAATTAAGTAAGACCCTTTATCCCTCGTCTTAATTCTCCTGTTTCTTTGCCTACCTTACCTAGGTACTGTCAACATTCAGCAGCGCTTGTTCCCTTTTTTTTTCTTCTTTTCTTCTTACATGGGTTTTTTCTGAGATTTTGTGCCTTGCAAGTGCTCTATCTTTCCTTTCTCGCATCCGCGAATCTCCTTTTTGCTCAAACTCGTGGGTTGTCTTTCTTTTAGTCGACAGAACATCAAATTTGTTCAACCTCTTCACATTCATTTGGCGGTTTTCCGCACACACACTCACTCAATCGACCACGTTCCCTTGACATACCAAATTAGGAACAAGTTCCATAATTTTTTTTCGCATCATTTTTTTTTTCCTGACGCACTTTTTTAGACGCACAAATTCATTGAGGGAAACCGGGAAAGGCAGGGTCACTGGAACGCTACACTTATTCATGCGCATCCCGAAAAAGACGACATAAACTATCCAAAGAAAGAAACGGACACCAAAGGGAACGAAGACACCAAGGAGATAGTGTCAGGGACAAGGCATGCAAATATGACGACGGATGGAGGAGCGGTCGCGCTGTTTAGCCCTGGCGTTGGTGATGAAGTCAAGCCGTACAAGATTCATGTAAGTTTGTCTCTATCTCTCTCTCTCTCTCTTTTTTTTTTCTTTTTTTTTTTTTTCTATTCCTTCTCGCAAAACATCCCCGGACAATGAAACCCTTCGATTGCAGTTTCTGGAAAAGACATCGGATGGCACTGGATGTTTCCGCTCCCCGCAACGGAAACAAAGAATCCGATATGGTCTGGTTTGCAGCGCAGCATTGCAGATCGTTCCTTCTTTGTGGGGTGTGATTCAACCAGCTTCAAGTGCTCCAGCTACCTTACCTACCTAAGCTAGAACCGGTTGAAAGGAAACCGTTCGTCCATCTTAGAGATGACTAGCATTCAATGTGGATTGCGCATGTCATGAATTCATTTTCCACTTATGTCGAAAATGCTTCACCAGTATGACCAAACAAATAAAAACTGCGACTGGTTAGCTAATCAACACCAAAGGTTTCCGGCAAATATCTTGACCTCACGCGCCAGAAGTTGGAACTCACTCGGCTGCCCCATGAGAATTCGATCGCGAGATCCGATGATTCCTGGGAGCCAAAGCCTGCCGTTGAGGCTGTGATCGACTACTGGCTCGACAGGTTTTCATGGCGTGATCAGGAAGAAAGGTTCAATACGCTTCCCCAGTTCCGAACCGCCATATCGACCGACTCAGCATTGCAGGCGCCTCAACGCATTCACTTTCTGCACTTTCGCTCCCCACATCAGGGCGCTGTTCCGCTGCTACTCATCCCGCCATTTCCCTTTACCAACTTGTCGGTAGCCCACCTGGGCGAGTCACTCGCAAACCCTTCTTCTGTCAACGGTGATGACGCAGCAGCCAGGATAACACCGCCCATTGCCTTCCACGTCGTGATCCCCTCGATCCCGGGCCTTGGATTCAGCGATGCTCTACCTAGCAACACGGCCGCGGTTCCAGCCACCGTTGAGATGCTGGACCGTCTTATGCGCCGCCTCGAGTACCCCTACTATCTCGCCAGTGGCACCTCGTCGGGCGTATCGTCACCTGCCCGTATCGACTGGCTAATTCTTGAGCGCCTGTCCTTGGAGTACGCGAGCTCGTGTCTGGGAGTCCATATGATTAGCCCGCCCCTACAAGCACCCAATGTCACCGAAGCGCCTGTCGAGTTTGCCAAGTGGAGCATCGCGAGCCTTTTCAGCGCAGCCATCCTCGGCTACACCGCCGAAGATTTTGCCGCCCTAGCTGCCTCCGCCACCCGAAGCAAAGTGACGATGTTTGATGATACGCAGACAGAAAATCCCGTGCGGACCAGGCCCTCGACGCTGACGAAGCAGCGGTACTGCAGTCAATGCAGAGGTGCTTGCAGATACGGCTCACACCACGAGCACCTTGGTCAGGTCGGGCTCAACTCGCTGGCGCCGCCGCAGGATGCTAACACGCTCGCTTACGCTCTTTGTGACAGCCCAACGGGGCTCCTCGTATATATCCTTAAGATCCTACGCCTCCTGGCCGGCCCTGGTGATGGGTCGTCGCGAACTTCTACTGCCGACCAAAAGACCACGATGCCGCCTACATCGACAGTTGCGGGGCTGACACACGATGATATCATCACGCTCGTGAATCTCGCGTGGCTGCCTGGCGCCGAGTATGCGCTGCGATTTTGGTCTCAGGCCGCGGCGCGGGGCGAGGTCGAAGCCAACAGGATGCGCAAAATGAGAAATGGCGGCGGGAAGAAGCCCAGGGTGGCTATCACTGTCTTTCTTGGTGGAAGGAACGAACTGAACAAGACTGATGGGCAGGTATCTGAGACTGGTTGGCATACCAGTGAAGATGTCGAGGCTGGTGCTGTTAATGAGCAAGGCGGAGGCAGATCAGGAGCAGGAATGGAAGGGCCGGCGCAATCGCCAACTCACGCCCGTGCGCCTCTTGCAGAACTCCCAGAGCTGCCTGCGGGCAGCAGAGCCGCTCCGGAGCCTTATGTTTGTCCGGCCTGGGGAAACTCGCGCTTCGAGGTGATGTTTGCCCAGCGTGTGTCTGGAAAGCCCGGTTTGCTCGCCTGGGAGAGGCCTCAAATTGTTGTGAATGGTATCCGTGAACTTGCCCGGGCTGTGGTGAAAACCGACAAACGCCTTACGGCTACTCGGCCGCAGACGGCGCAGTTGGAATCTGTGATTATCGATGATGGCAAGGCCAGCGAAAGGAAATTGGATCACCCGACCACTGCAACCGTGCAGCCGGCATCTTCTGCTGCAGCGCAGAACACGCAGGAAACAGAACAGCCGACGACAGCAGAAGCAGCAGCAGCTCAAACTCCCTCATCCCCCAGGCCCTCATCATCAAGGTCTAACAAAGGCAAAGGACCGGAGATTAACGACACGGACAAGACCGCGACAACCCCACCCATGCCACAGAAGCCAGAGCCGGCAAAACTATCCAGCACAGACTCCTCGCCCCGGGAACGAATCGTGGGCCTTGCACGGATCCCAGAGGTGGAGGATGACGAGCTGCTGAAGCCTCCGCCGCTGCCACGGGGCGACACTTTGTCCGATTCCAGCCCCGACACGCTCGTCGTCACGACTCCGCCGCTTGGGGGAACACCTCCCGTGGTCACTAGCCCGCTCCCACCACCGATAAATAGACCCCAGTCAGCGGGCAAGCACAGCTTCGACGAGAGCGCCGGCCCGCAGCCAATAAGCCCGCCACCAAGGAGCGAGAGGCGGTTGTCGATCAATCCTGACCGGCCGACGACGTCCGGCGATAGCGGCGAACAAACACAAAACTGAACAAAACATATTTCGAGCCTAAGCTGTGGCATTGTTTCATATCATGTACTTGGTTTTTTTTTCTTGACGCATTATTTTTGTTGGAATCTTCACATTATACCCCATTTTGTTCTCTTCGTTTTTTTTATAGCATTTACCTGCTTTGTGGTACATAATGGGGGTCGACATTTTGGTCGAGGATTGTGGTATTTGGTTGGATTCAATCATGGACGGGGGTTTTAGGTGGCTGAAACGCAGCTTTGTGCCTCCTTTGCTATTTCTAATGGGTAATGATTATAGGGCATACGTTAATGCAAATACACGGGGCATGACGGGTCTAAGGTAGAATATGCGCAAAATGCAAATGAAACGTCGATTTATTATCTAGACTATAACTTCGCCTAAACAGATGAGATATTCCAGTGCAAATTGAAGTTAGAACTAGACTAGGTACAGTGAGTCTTAATCTGAAGCTATCAAATGTCGCAATAGCTGCCTGGAGCTCATCCCAACCCCAACCAATCAAAGCAACCTTAACCAGCCTTTTCAATGCGCAACCAGCTTCGCGTCAGCGCCAGTTGACGTCACCACTCCATGCATTCCCCGCCTCCGGGTTGTCGACCTTGTGACATTCCGTTAGCCAATTGCTTAACCCGACCGGTCTGTTCATCGTCGGTTTTGGAAGCTCGTTCGTCCTCTCTTCGTGTTTATTTATTCTGATCTTGTTCCTCTGTTTTAGCAGGCGGACGACAGACAAGCAAACATACACATCCAATTCGCAGACACCAAGCCCACAAACAAAACAAACAACAAATTAAACCCACGATGTTCTCCCTCGCCATCCTCAACGTCTTCATCGCCCAGCTGTGGCTGGCTCTCCTCACGCACGCCGCGCCCATCGCCGATGAGACGCTCACGGCAACCGGCCACGGCAACGCTTGGCAGTACGGAACTGGCGGTGGCATCCTGGGTCTCATTGTGCTCGTTCTGGACGTGATTGCATTCAGTAAGTTATCTTCTTCCCTCTTTGTCCCCAAGTCTGCAAAACGCTAGAAGCGGGGTTTTCTTTTCTCTCTTCCTCTTTTGCCTCAAAGAGCCTGGCTCAGGTTGCTAATCAACCCTGGCGCCCAACCCAAATAGTCGAGATCCTCCAGTCGAACCGCGAGCCGAGCGGCAAGCTTCTCTGGTGCCTGGTCGTCTTCCTCTTCCCCATCCTCGGAATGGTAATCTACTACCTGTTCTCGAACCGGGCGAGCCACGGCTCGTCGGGTTACGAACCAGTGGCGTAAAAAAAGGCGAAGAAAAGAGCTCCTTCGTGTGGAACGTGGGCGGACCGAGCTGGTAGGAGAATCCCCATCGGCATGTATGGCAGAAAGGGTGGTACATTGTGGCTGGGTCAGGAGGGTTAGTGGTGAGATGGAGACACAGCATGGCATGGCAGTTGCGGTCGAGTTTTTGGCTTTGATGGTTTTGGACCTCGGTTGTTTCCTATGGGATTGATTGTTCACATCGGATCCTGCAGGCTTACGTCCTGATTGTTGATACGTCTTGTTTTGCGTTCATCACATGGTAGTCGTCGATGAGGAAAGGTCACCACGACACTGTCCAGTGATTGACGAAGAATTATGATTCGGGCGACTTAATAATATACTCGGATTATGTGTCGTTTTAAAGTCTGTAGTGCTGAGTATATTGCACCCTCAATCGCATGACAAAATCGCACAACGGTGTGGTCGTTGTACTGTAAGATGCCCCACGAATGATGTATTATGGAGACAAGGATGGCGTTGTGCTGAGCTGAGCTGCACCCTTCCCCTTGGCTGGGTTTGGGCAGAAATAAGCCACAAGCCACGAATGATGTTTTCTTGCTGGGCAAGTTTGAACATTCTCATCCCATGTGTTGCATGCCGAAGTGACGATATTTGAAAGTGAAAAGGAAACTGAGCTGCAACAGTGACGCAAAATTAAGCCACGACTCACTAACACAAGTTCAAGTCAAGGAGATATATTTATCAATTCAGCGGGTTGCCGTTGAAAAAACGCCAATTATGTATAGGTAGTTATATGTGATGGACAGACAGGAGAACGATTCAGATTTGCAGTCGACAGTTAATTTGTTTACCTTGTCCATCTTATCCAAGGTAGCTTGGAACTAGACTCAACTCATGGATAGACTGCTGACTCATCACTGAAACCATCCAAGACCAACCCAACACGACCCCACACTCCGAGCTCAGGTCCCTGTTCCCGGTCCTTGTCATGTCCATCTGGTACCAACCGAACCCAAAGCCACATCCACCTCCGAGGTGACGACGACCAGCACAAGGCGTGAAACCAAACAATAGTTTGGCATCCCCGAAGCCGCAGAAACATTGAATCTTCCCAATCGACATATCAACCCCTCAAAACAATCAAAGGATACCACCCGCCTTGGCAGATCCCTGAGCTGCCACTATGGGCGCCAGCGACTCCAAGCTAGTGTTCAAGAAGGGCATCTTCAGGCTGTCCGAGGAGAGGCACATCCCCGCCGATGATTCCTACTGGACTTCGGTAAGCTCTACCACACCTGACCTTGTGGCATGAAATCACTTCTTCGCATGTTCCATCCCTCTTTGCTAATGCACACCGTCCTGCGCAAAACCAATTAGTTCTGGGAGCTTCCCGAATCCTCCGAAGATGTCTTCAGCCTCTTTGCGCCCGCCGACATCCGCCGAACTCGCGACAATGCGCTCGAGAACCTCGAGACCCTGATATTAGCGTTAACGTCGCGGCTCTTCACCCTGCGCCACCATCCCTCTTTCCCCGACGCCGAGATCGCCCCGGACCGCGAGGCACTCAACTGCATCCGCGTCCTCACCCGCATCCTCCCCTACCTGTACGAGCTCGAGTCGCTGCAGGCGTGGGAGGATAGGTTCTTTTGGGGAACCCGGAGGAAGCGCACCAGGCGCGCAAAGCTTGCCAGCGAGGTGCTCTTTGACGGGTCGCAGCCGACGTCTCCCACGACGACGGACGGCGGCTTTGACGATGGGGCTGACAATGGGGATAAGAAGAAGCCCAAGGCGGCCGGCGATGATGGGTACGAGGATGCGAGGCCGCTGGGAGAGGAGCTCATCGACACATTGATCGATCTGCTCTTCTTGACCGAGTTCACGGTCCCGAGGCAGGCGGTCCCGGCTGGTGCTGCGGCGGCAGGCAGGCCAAAGGTCAGCTATGCGATCTGGCAGAGCGGCGTGGGCTGCAACCAGACCACGCAGACCACGAGGGAATTCGAGAGCAATCGGACCGAGATCCTACGGTTGCTGATGACGCTGTGCAGCCAGAGCATGTACATGTCGGCCAATGTTCTGCCACAACGTGGGGTGAAGGCGTTGACGCATATATGCACGTGCTCAGATAAGCAGGTTGTGCTGTCGATGCTGTGTTCGCTGCTGAATACGGTAAGTTTGGAGAGAAGGCTGTCTCGACTTGAGCGGATCTTGGAACTTCAATGGAAGAATTAGGCGACGAGCTCAGGCATTATACTAACATCGTATAACCAGACACTAAAATACCAGCCTACTAGCTGGCGGGTGCCATACAACACGCTCCTGACAAGAGACGCCAAACAGACCCTGACAACCTATACCATGCAGCTCTTGTTAGTTGTCATTCTCTACCCGGTTCCTGATAATGCCAACGGCCAGGCACAGAAGAACTACTACAGGCACTTCTTGGGTCGGATACACCGTCCACAAGACTTTCAGTTCATTGTGGACGGCATGACGCGCATTCTGAACCAACCAATGCAGGCAAACCCAACATCTTACATCCCCGGAGCGGCGACACAGTCTTCAGCTGCTACAGTCAAGTTCGCACCCGAAACCATCATGCTCTTTTGGGAGACCACTCAATGCAACAAACGCTTCCGATCATTCATAATCGACACCCAACGTGCTCACGATTTTGTAATCTCGGTCTTATTCTATGCAATCGAGTTCAAGGGGGATAGCTCAAGGCAGGGTGTCGTCAGGATGTGTGCCTTCCTGCTGCAGACGCTGAGCATGGAGAAGAATTTTGGTGTCAATTTGAATAAGAATTTTGAGGCGCAGGAAACCCTGCCGCCTGCTATTAGGATACCTGCCTTCCGCGGCACGTACGCGGATTTTCTCATTCAGGTGTGTACCACTCAATGGAAAACACGTCGCATCTCCGATGCCTTGCTATGTGGAGGTATTCCCTGCTAACCTACATTGAAATGTATAGTCCATTTATAACCTCATCACGACGAGCAAGGGCAAGCTATCAGCTATATACCCTGTTCTCCTTGCAGTCATCAACAACATAGCTCCCTACCTCCAAGGAATCAGCGCTACTACCAGCTCCAGGCTATTGCAACTGTTTGCTTCCATGTCTTCACCTTCATTCCTCCTAGCCAACGAGAGCAATCATGATCTGTTGCGGTCTCTCCTTGAGGCGTTGAACACAATTATTGAGCATCAATATAAGAGTATGCTATTCTACCTACGGCGGCTTCGTTTGTGTTTCAAACTAACAATTGTTGCCAACCAGGTAACCCCAATTTTGTGCTTGCAGTTCTGAAGAACAGGAAACGTATAGAAGCACTACGCAACTTTACGCTAGAAAGTGGACAAGAAGAGATAGAGCGTCGCAAGAAACGGCGAAAAGAGGATGGCTTGGCCTCGGACCCCCTATCGGATGTGGGGTCTACTCGAAACTCGCTGGAGAGTATCAACAGTCCAACTACAGTGCCTTCCAGGGAATCTGCAGCACAACCCAGTGCCCCTGTCGGAAATGAGGAGGACAACACATTTGCGATTGGAGATGACGATGATAGCGATGACGAGGCAAGGCCCACGCCGGCACAGAGTGATGTGCCTTCACGTTCCTCATCTGTTGCATCTACCACAAATCGTCGTGGTATTCCACAATCCATGGACGGTGACGCAGAGGACGCACTGCCAACCCAGCTCAGGGGCATGTCGGAGAAAGCACGGGGCAAGATGCCGGCAGGGTACTCCTTCTCCAGGCAAAACTCGACCACATCACTTGGAGGCAGCTCTGTTGCCGGCAGTGTTACCGGCATGGCTGCTTCAGCGTCCTCGCCATTCCTTTCTGGGGGCTCTGGCGGCTACTTTGAGCCCACGGCTCAGTGGATCGACAGTTGGCTACCTGAGCTACCGCTGCATACACTGCTGACACTAATTCAGCAGCTGACGGCGTTGCTTCCACGGCAAGCACTCGCGCCAGAAGCATCGGCTGTCACAGACTCCCGCGGGCACGAGCAGATCCTATCCCGGATTCGCAGCACGGAGCTCGTGGGGATCGATATGGATGCTGCACACCCACGTGTGCACTTGTTTGAGTGGTCGCAGCTCGCACTCGGCTGGTATGAATCGCTCGTGTGGAGCTTCGTCTTCTCGGCAGAGCTGCAAGCTGCGCGTGGCACGGCGGGCATCTGGAACGGGACGGCAATCCGGCTGTTCCGGGTCATGCAGGACGCGCAGGCGCCGCAGGGCCCGAGTCTGAGTAGCCCGCGTGGCGCGGTAGACGCGGTTGGGAGCAACCTCGTCAGCCGGATCGGAGCCATCAACCTGAGAGGCGCGGCGGAGAGCCTGGGCAGGGCCGGTGCGGGTGCGAACACGGGCGGAGGTGGAGCAAGTGAGGGTACTGCAAGGAGAGGCAGTGTTGAGAGGTAGTTTTAGAGAATTTAATTCTTTTAGTGCTGGGTTGATTATCTGGGGAGTTTTTTTTTCCTTTCTCTTTTTGGCGGTTCATCGTTATCTGGAGCGTTTGGAATGTGGTTAACCCTTGAGCATTGCATCGAAGTTGTTGTGACCCTTGTGTTGCAGGCAGACACGTCATGAATTTGGTATTGGTTACTGTTGAAGTGTTTAATTCTTTCCAGGTGCTTGATGGTGTTTTTTTATTATCATCAAGGCTTGTCTATTTGAAGTCTGTCTTGGATTTCCTGCTGCTGGAGCTCCATGGTGCAATGTGTGGCCCCGTGCCTTGCCATGGTGACGCACAAGTAAGTTTGCGAATGGTTTGACTCCCTCCCCATTTTCCTCCCCGTTTGCCTCCACACATTGGTTCTCTTCGATTAAAATATCCGAAAATCACACTAAACTTAATTCTTACAACTGGTCCACTCGCATTAATCCAGGGTCCTCCTGCCTCTGCCGATTTTAACGGGCTTAACGAGGCTGCAGAAAAGGGCCTTTACACTAATCTTGTCATTGCTTAACAACAAAGCTCCTCGGAGCCAAGATCCTTTACGAAAGCGCCGTCCCCGTCACATTTCTTTTTGTTCATTTCTTTCTTCTTCTTCTTTTCTTTTCAGACCACAGCGCTTCTGTTCGTTGCGCTGGCAGCAAGCATCCCTGAAGCTGCCTTTCTGACCCCCCCAAAGCTTCACACGAAATGATTGCAACAACAAATATGTTTAGGCATCTACGCAGTGCTCAAGGAACCGCCATCAAACCCGGTACGACTTTGGGCTCCCCCTCGTTGTTGCTCAAAACGTTGAAGCGACAGTCGGAAACTGTTTAGCGATGCTGAAGTCAGCGATGGCAACGATGATCTTCGAGGCAAGTTTTAAAATGCCTATCTGTCAAGGGGAAAAGAATGAACGCGCTGCCGTAAAAGTCGGACGTGTGTACTTGCCTCTCTTGCCCATTTTGCAGTAGACCTTTCCCCTCCCCAAATGGTGCATATTGATCATGTCTTGCTTACAATTCGTGATGTGTTTTTCAAAAGGCTGCGGCAAGGTTTAACAGAACAACCGCCAAAGCCACCTCGCTTAGCACCAAGAAGGAGCCTGCGCACCCGACCTCGCCGGCACGGCGGGCGTCGGTGGAGTTGCAAACTCGGCAGGCCTCTACCGCCAGCGAGCAGCCAAAGAAAGAAGAAGAGGAAGAGGAAGAGGAAGAGCTCCTCAAGCAGTCAAAATCAGCCCTGGCAGCAGCCGCTGCACTTGTTGCACAACCGTCAGCCCAGCCGGTGGCGATGATGATGCACCTGGGAATGTTTGAGATCGGCAAGCCGCTGGGCAGGGGCAAGTTTGGGCGCGTGTACCTGGCGCGGGAGCGCGAGCACGGCTTCGTCTGCGCGCTCAAGGTCCTCCACAAGCGCGAGCTGCAGGAAGCGCGGGTCGAGAGGCAGGTGCGGCGCGAGATTGAGATCCAGAGCAACCTTCGGCACCCAAACATACTAAAAATGTATGGGCACTTTCACGACTCGAAGCGGGTTTTTATCATTCTAGAGTTTGCGGGCAAGGGCGAGCTGTACAAGCACCTGAAGAGGGAAAAGAGGTTCCCAGAGCGGAGGGCGGCGCAGTGCATAGCGCAGATGGCGTCGGCGTTGCGGTACTTGCACCGCAAGCATGTCATGCATCGCGACATCAAGCCGGAGAACATCCTGGTGGGGTTTCATGGCGAGATCAAGATTTCGGATTTTGGTTGGAGCGTCCATGCGCCGAGTGACCGCCGAAACACGTTTTGCGGGACGCTGGACTACCTGCCGCCCGAGATGATCAAGCCGCGTACGGCAGATAATTCGTACGATCATAGGGTCGATCTGTGGGCGTTGGGGGTCTTGACGTATGAGCTGTTGGTGGGTCAGGCGCCGTTCGAGGACACGCCTGCCATGACGCACAAGAGGATCATGCGGCGGGACATGAAGGTCCCGTCATCTGTCAGTCGAGAAGCGAGCGATCTGATTCTGAAGGTTTGTGGTTCTTATGCGTTTCTCGCCCGGACCGCTGGGAAGAGTGCTGACATGTCCAAAAAGCTGCTTGTCGTGGATCCTAGCTCGAGACTCCCGCTCGATAAAGTCTTAGACCACCCTTGGATTGTCAAGCATTGTAGGAAACAGAAGAGATTGGAAAGCTTACTGCCTTCCATCGGCACCTAACACCCAGAGGCCCAACCGGAAACAAGCGGTACAGGCAGCAACGAGATATCATCCAAGGCTTAACACCACCAGTTATATGAAGTATATGAGGGCACACAGCACATGAATGGAGTTGCTTTGAGGCGTTATTATGGCGGGATAAGTTTTGGCGTTTCGGTAAACAAAACACCGGCTTTTGGTTGGTGAAACATAAATTTACTGCCTTTTCCTACCCTTCTTTGCTTGACTCTATCGAGCATACTCTGTGCAGAATGCAAGGAAGTCATCACAGACAACACAGACTCAAATAGCGCCACAGTATTGTCGATATGAGGGCTGCCCCCTGGGCTAGGCGCAAAGCACAACTTTACTGCGTCTTTGACGTTGGCGCTGAATGTGTCCATACTTCGTCAACTGGCTTCCAGAACAATGTGTTAAAGTGTAAGGCTCATTGATCGATTAAGGAGAGAACAACTAGGTAATCAACGCGGAGGCGTGCATGCGACTTTTGTGTCTGGCAGACAAAAACTCATGTAAGCGGGCCACGTAGGATATACGTGACCCTAGCCTCCCAGTACAGACTCTAGAGCTCGTCCTTCACATTCAATAAATAGTATCCACCGCTACCGGGGACTGTATGAGATCTATATGCTCAACAACCCACTGGCAGCCCATAACCTGCGTCTTGACGCCCTTCCCAGGACCAAACTAATGGTATCAAGTGGACGTCTGCTACTGTCACTCTTGCGTTGGTTGGTTGCTCATCTCCTCGTTGTTCCGCAATGCAGCTTCTCCCGCGTCGGAGCTTAAGCTGAGCGTTAGTGTTAGGCTATAGAGGTCTTGGGGCAGTTACAAAAGTGCCAGGACTACTCAAAAGTAACCCTACGAGCATCTTTGTCTGTCTTGGTATTGGCCACGTCTGCCGCGCCCTGAGATGCTGCCTTCGCCCCCTGCCCCTCGAAGAGCGACAGCGACACCCCCTTGGTGTGGTAAATGGAAAGCAGTGTGCCGACACCTTTGGTGATACGAGTAAGATCATCCTCCTTCAGATGTGTCAGTTCAAAATCATCTAGTCGCATCTGATGTTTATTTTTCATGTGCAATCGAAGATTATCCCTTTCCGCAATGCCCTTGTTACCTTCGACTGAATATTGACATCCTTTGCTTGGACAATAGTATACACCATGTCGCAAATGGTTGCGGTCTATGTGTCTTACTAGCTTAGATAAGGCGGCGTAACTAGCATCGCAGTCGGGATATGTGCAACGATGTTTGCGTTGTTGGTATTTCTTGTGATGTTTTTGAGGAGACTCATGTCTTTGCGGAGACAGATGCGTTAACATGATGGACAAGGATGAACTGTAACATTTTAGCTGTATATACTTACTGCAACTTCCGCCGCAGTCTTCTCCAAGGAGCTATTGAATCTTCCGTCGAATAATCAACAGACGAAGCTTCGGAATCGCTCGGCGGCACGTCAAAGTCCCCATGCGGCAGAGCAAAAAGCGCCAGCGTCTCCATGTGACCGGCGACATGGGGCATCAGTCGCCTTAGAGACATGTTCTTGTTGCAGAATAGACACTGCTCGATCGCCGAATCCTCGGCGGCGACCTCGCTGACTTGGAGCAGCGCTTTGAGGTACTGAGGCTGCTGTGCGACGTTGGAGCCGTCGGCATGGGCCCTTTCTATGTGCGAGGCCATCTGCTCGCTCGTTGGGCATTTATGGCCGCAGCTCCGGCAGGTCCAGGTCCGGCGGTGCACTTGCATCTCGTGGTAGATCCACTCGTGGCGAGTGACGTAGAGCTTTCCCGGCTCGGCGCACTCGGGGAAGGTACATGTGTATGGCCTCAGGTCTCGAAAGACGTGTCGCCTGTCGGGTTGAGTGGTTATTTGCAGTCAGTCGGTCAGAATATGCATTAAAGATTGGCTTAGGATTCAATAGTTAAAGGGATACAAACTTCCAGGCTGTGCGGTGTTGCATGATTTCCGAATCCAGCATCTCATAGCAATACGGGCACTCAAACCGCGGCGCCTCCAGAGATTGACGGGGAACCTTGGGCACCCTCAAGCCGTCCACACCGTCATCGCCCACGATTGAACTTGCGTAAAGAGTCTTTGCGACAGTGGTTTGGTTCTTTTGATCCCCTCTGGACTCGTAAATTGCCGAAAAGGGGGCAGACGAGCCCGACATGACCGTTCCAATGTTGGAAGAAAGTACCGACCGGGCAATGGTCTTCCTGTCAGGGGCGGCGCGAGACTTGGTCTCTGACTTGGTATCAAAAGTGGCCTGGGATCTTTTAGAATGACCATAAGGGTGCGACACCCAGTGTCGAAGCTGCTCTCTGCGCCTTGCGTTTGCTGCTGCGAGGCGATAGCATAGGCCTTGCAGTTTTGGATCTAGTTGAACAGGAGATGGCTCTTGTGGCTTTTCCGGCACATCACGAGAAGGCTCTGCGTTGTCTTCTTCCACACCAGACTCGCTAGAGTCATCATTGAAGCTGTGAGTAGTAACTTGTGCCCATGCCTTGAGCTTCTGTTCTATGTGAGAAATCTCATAAGGCCCTGGAGGAGGTATCTGCGGGCCGGTTCCTCCCGCAGTGGAGTGGAGGTAGCGGTTCTTCAGCCTGGGGCGTCGCAGGATGTTGCTGAATGAGTAGAGAAGTCTGATTTGTGCAGTGATGTGCCGAACCAGAAGGGGCAATTTGGAAACACGGGGCCGTGGCATCGACGGCTGTGAGCTTGCCGACCCATTGCCGGGACCATCTTGGGAGAATTCACTGTTGGAAGTGAAACTGCTGCCAGAATCTGAGTCTGAATCGGTATCTTGGGCTGATGATCGGTCTGAAGACTGAGGTGATATGAACGAAATAGCTGCATTGTTTCGAACAAGATTAGATATACAATGTTTGCTTCAAGACCGTAAGCATGCAGAGAGCCTGACCTGTAGATAATTGGAGGCCGAGGCGCTCCAGACACTGGGTTATGGAGTCACGCAACGCAGGGTCATCTCGGAGTGCCTCTTCCAACGACCCTCGATCTCGAGCAGAAGCCCCGGTCTGCTCCGTCCATATCCGCAGCCTCCCAAACTCCTCCAAGATTTCTGTTAGATTGACACCTTGTGGCAACGAGGATTGATTGCTCAACAGAACAATGAGATCACCATAGAGCTGAAGGCTTTTGGTCGCTTCTGCTGTAAGTCCACTGCCTGGAGCCTGTGGTGTGTCGAGAGTTGACTCTGGCTCTGATTCTGACCCGTCAATCGACGCCGTTGGATCTTCCATATCGCCCACGAACTAGAAAGCACATGTGTTAAACATAAAAGTTGGGTTGACTGCTTTGCCAACAACGAAAACCCGTCTAGGTAGTCTGAATTGAACCTGATGAGTTGATGCAGCACCTTTATCATGCATGTGTTGTGGAAATTCATCCCTCGTCATGTGCGACCAAGTGAGAGGCGTGATTGACCCCGGGTGGTTGTACAAAAGAGGGGAGCGGCCAATTGTGAGTGGGGGAGATCCTGCGGTTCGTACCTGCCCGTACCGACTTCGTATAGTCAGCCAAGAACTTGAACACCCGCTTCCAACGAACAGCCTTACCGTCGACCCCCGGTTCCGATCCTACCAGTTTGCGGGAAGCCCCGCATTGTCGCGATGGCAATTGGCACAATGATTTCTTGCTCAACAGTCTGTCTGCCCACCGCCAATCCAAATCACTGATGCTACCGAGAAGGCCCCCAGATTTCGAACAACTACCCAGATAACCACCTACCTACTTTACCAGTGCTTAAGTCATGGAGGTAGCCGGCTTGGTTCTCGGCGCGCTGCCGGTGGCGGTCTCGGTCATGGACAGCTACAAGCGCTGCCTCAAGACGCGCAAACGATTCAACTTTTACGAGGATGACATTCTCAACTTTCGCGCCGAGCTTGCCATCCAGCAGACTCAGTTAGAACTGACGCTTAGAGAGATTGAGCTGGTCAATCCCACCAAGGCTCAGTTGCACGCTAGGATTTATGCATGGTATCCTGACAGGGCAGAGCACTTTATTCGGTACATTGAACAGATGGAGAAGCTGTTATCCGATATGATGAGTAAGCTGGATGTTGACTTGAATGGCAGGGTAAGTGGTTTCCTGTTTTATTCAGATGTATACAAGGTCACTAACGACCAAACAGCCGCGGTGGACTCAAGAGCCACCTGAACGCGCAAGATGGGAATGGCGCAGAGTCCACCACGCCATCAACGCCGACTACCGAGAGTCTCTCATCAGCAAGTTGCAAGCCTCCAACCATGCACTGAGCCGTTGTATCCAGTCAGGTGGCAAAAGGGAGCTGCCCTTGAGCAGCTCGGCCTTGGATGCATCGAGCCCAACACTGGCTGCCATCCAGGAACGGTTCGACGCCAGGCAATGTGCTGCCCGAAGGACTACGGCAGAGGAGGTCCACAGGGCAGCTGCATCTGCATGGAAGTGTAGCGACCATTGGCACCGTGGAAACCTCAGGTTGAATTGGCATAATTCTGATGTTGCGACCAGTTCGGAAGATATGATCATCGCGCTGTCCTCTCCGACATCAGAGGCGAACTCTGTTGTATCTGTGGCCCAAGACAACTGGAGTGAGGTCCATTTTGCAATTGATCCAGATTTAGAAGATTCTCTGGACCCAGAGGATCCGGTATCTTCCGTCATCTTTTCGAGGCTGGATTCTGACTCCTCCATGACAACTATCAGTGAGAAGGACTCGCTTTACAACTCGTCGATCTCCCCTTTTCGAACCCGGGTTGCAGATAAAACGCCAATTTCTGACGGAACCAAGCAACGCAGTGAGATGGTTCAGTCAGAAACAAGCAAGAAATGGTACAATATGTTCCGGTCGACCAAGACGACAGCACATGTTGGCGTAGAGGTCGACTTTTTGAATGCTGAACTCCAACAGACACAATTACGTGACGAGAAGATAAGCGAGAACAATGATCAAACACGAGAGTCATCACAACCACAGGATGTTAGCTGTCTGTGCTCGTTTTTGCACGATGCAAAGCTCGACTTTGGCCGATTGGATTGCGGCGCGAAAGTGTTGAAGAAGGGCCGAGGAGGCAGTAAGGCCAAATACGCACCGGTAAAGGCGGTACCAATAAGAGAGCTACTGGCTATCGATGTGAAAAAACAACGCAGCAACCGTTTTTGCACTGGAGCAGTCTTGTGCTCGAGAAAAGATCGTTATGCCATGGCAGCAGCAGCCACGTGGGCGGTTCTCTACCTTGCAGAGACTCCATGGCTGCTGCCGGACTGGAACGGCAAAGAACAGCTGCAGCTGATCCAAAGGCAAGAGACGCCTGGCGGCGCTTTTGCAACGATATCAACGTTGCTAAGGGAGCCGGGGCGAAAGAAGCCCCGCCGTGACATGTCGCCCCCGTCGCCGACTTGGCATTCTGGCTCAGTCCGTAACGGCACTCTCTTCGCCTTGGGGATCCTGCTGATTGAGCTGGGCCTCAACAAGCCCTTTGAGCAGCTCCGAGACGAGTGCATCCGCGATTCTCTCGAGGGACAACTGGGGGAGGGGACGAAAACGCCCCTCACAGATGCTGAAGTGGCAGATATCCTAGTCGACCAGGTGTACGAAGATGTCAGCGAGTGGTACGGCTACGCAGTGCAGAGATGCCTCCGCTTTGAGTTCCCAGGCAGGGATGTCACCAAATCCTTTCAGTTTGACCAGTTTCGCAATCACTTCTTCCTGTACGTTGTTGCGCCAGTTCAGGCGACGTTTGCGTTGTTACCCTCGTCGTGTTCATTGTTGTGATGGGGGACTGAGGGAGTGGTCCAGGGAGGTAGATTACCCGACTCAAAAAACCACCTTTGCTGCGAGATAACGCTACTGTGAAACATGGGAAACCACCAGTTGATACTCAATACCCCTCTCCGAACGTTGGATGGAGGTTCCGGAATGCCAAATCTCTGGCAAATCTGCCTAATGCTCACATGTCAGCCTCAACCTGTGGTGCACCCTCATCTGGTGGTACTTGCGTTCAAGTCAAAACTCGCTCTCTGGGGATCAGCCAAGAGCAGGAACCTTTTATCCTCTCCGGGCCTCCATGAAACCTTTACAGCAGTTCACTCAGGTACACACCTACTCTGTTGGTTTAAATTCTGCTCAGTGCGTCAGATTAGAAACGGATTCCCGGTTCATTCCAGTGCCAGGTCGTCGGAGAATAAAGCTTATTCTTTCCGCAGAACTTCGGATGAACTTTATCGACAAATTGATAGAGAAACCCACCTTGGTTGGTTGGGTCTTTAGTATAATGCACTGCTCATTGTGCTTGGACAATTAAGTTTTGAGATATGACGGACTTGCTGCAGGAACCTTCTTTTCTTGGGGATCTTGGAATCTGACATCATGAACAACCTCGATGCCGTGCGCATCCTTTTTTTTTTTGCCGCTGGACCTGCATATACTTAGCTTTGCATATCTCGTAATCAGGTCGGTGACCAAAGATTACGAATCCAGACCAGAACAAAAACAACGAATGAAGTCCTAACAAACTTATCCAACATGTGAGGCAAACACTTTGGTCGTGAAAATAAAACAAAATAGGGGACTTGGCATCCAGGAACCAAAAAGCAGGTGGTGGGATCATGAAAATAGACGCACAAATATGGATGGATCATGGATACATCATCTCGTCCAATGATTTCACTCAGGAAACCTCCATAAAGCGGCTCGGTGAAAGAGGGGAAATATAAGCAGCCGGCTGCCGAGGGAGGCTCTTTGGTCCACTTGTCGGGGAGGACCCGGTCACCGTGTCGCCGCCTTCTTTGTTGGTCCAAAGAAAAGCAAAAAAACAAAAAAGTCGTTCACGCAGAATAGCTGCAGGTCTCCAAGCCTCTCACAAAATCGACTCATAACTTGCGCCGAGATTCCTGCCAAGTGGAATCGGGCGACTGGCCTCTGCGTATCGGACGACGCAAATGTAATCTGGTAAGTATGCTTTCATAGCTGTAAATTGTCGGCGCAGAGGCCAAAAGGCGGCAAAATATGGAATGGTTCAGTGCAAGGCAACATGAAAATAGAAAGGGGAAAAAATGTCTTGGATCCAAGACAGCAGCACAATATCGGATGCGTTCTAGAGACGAAAAGACTGGCGTGAACGAGCCACCACCAAATCAGGTCATGAAGACTTCAATGGCAGGCAGGTGTAAATTGACTAAACACTTTTGCTGACTGTTCAAACCTGGCAGCGAAGCAGGGGACCGTTCACACACACACACACACACACACCCCCATTGCTGCTAGCAACGCTCCAAAATAGACAAGCCGTCATAGCCGGATGTCGAACCTGTCGTATTTTGTTCTATTTGCCCAATCAGTTCGCACTAACCTTGGCAAGTTAGACTCCCAAGTTTTGCTCTGCTCGCAAAACCTCCCGCACTTTCGGGAAGTGGAAGGGACACTGACCTTGTGTGACCTTTTAGGGACGGGTTGGTCGACTTCCCTAGGCAATGGTGGACGCGCTATCGACGGGATAAGCAAGCCTCCATTTGGTTCGCAAACCAAACACTTTGCTGAGTTCAGATTTTAGCCGCGGAAGGAAAAAAAATACAAACCAGATCAGAAAAGAAAAGAAAAAAGAAAAAGAAAAGAAAAGGCAGGCGCTAGGCTGACTGTTGCGAGAAACCCCCAAGGATACCTAGAACAGAGCTAGTCAGGGCTAAAAATCGGCAGGGCTAAATGGGCAAGGCAACGTGCGGAACACCAATTCTGGCTGAAAGGGAGAGACAAGAGGCTCAAATTTTGTGAATGTCTGTGGAAGAAAGAAAAGAAAAAGAAAGTCGACACACAAGATTAGACGGCTGTACCAGAAACATGAGCAAACTTGTTTCGCACGTTCGGGAAAAATCAGGGGGAGGTAATTGGAGGAAATTTATCAGGGATCGTCGAGACAACCAATTTACGGGAATCGGAGGTAAACTTTCTTTTTTTTTTTTTACTCTGTCGAGGCTCCGTCCAAAAATTTCCCTTTTCGTAACATTATTCTTGTCTTTTGATCTAGGGGTCATCGCCCAATGAAAACATGTAGCACTTCATCAACGCACATAATGTACGGACCTTTTTCTTTTTTTTCCCTTTCTTTTTTTCCTTCCTTTTGAGCCTCCCAAAGAAAAGGTGTGTGGAGATACAAAAAAGATAAGATTTTTTCGGCGCCAACGACTAGATGAAATGCAAGCGCATGTACGTGCAGAACAAAAAAAGAGGGCTCGAGCTGGGCAGATGTACCTCTTGTTTTCTTTGTCTGCTCGGCAGTCCGCGCTTTTGTTCCAGAGCGACAGGTCAAGAAACGTGAGAAAACGGGACGTTTTGGTCAACAAGACAGTAATAAAATAGAAACAATAAAAGAAAAAAATAATAAGTTCACGGACGCTATAGCAAAAGCTGACTTTGAAAAGGCCGATAGGGTCCCTCTCCCCCACTCAAAGTCATGTTGAAGCTTACGCCCCCCTCTTTCCCTCCGGACCGCTTCATGTGTGTTTCTGCGACTTGAGCTATACTCTATTTTGTCTTTTTTCTGTTTAATCTTTTTTTTTGCTCTTTCTTTTTGGTTTCCAAATATACCCCCATGCACCGCAGCTCCGAAAGATCTCGGGATTTCCCTTGCAAATTGTCAGGACGATTATTTGCCAAGAAGCAAGGAAAAAGAAAAAAGGGTGACGCAGCCTTCGGGGTATCGGTTTTTGAGGCAAAGTAACTTAAGAAGAAAGGAAAAGCAAGCAAGGAAAGGATGGAGTCACAATATCCCAGTAAGGGATCCTTGCCTCCCTCGACAAATAGCACCGCTGCGGAGGAGAGTTCGTCACAAGAGAAATGCTTGAAAAGG
Organism: Pyricularia sp. CD86; assembly: GCA_031306095.1. NCBI lineage: Eukaryota > Fungi > Ascomycota > Sordariomycetes > Magnaporthales > Pyriculariaceae > Pyricularia > Pyricularia sp. CD86. The sequence goes on along the minus strand of JAVHJQ010000630.1, from coordinate 1,397 downwards.
CAACAGGACCTTTCCTCGCCAAGTAAAGCGTTCAACCGCCATCTGGACGACGAAACAAGCTCGCCACCCGTCGTGCAAGGCCTGGCCTCCAACGACGCCCATCGGGACTCCATCGTCGTAGTAGAGAGCCAAGACCAACAAAAACAACAACAGCTGCAGCAAGGATCAGAACCAACATATCAACAACCAGAAACACCGTATCGTCGTCGGGATATCGTCGAGCAGGCCCGTAGCACGGCGGTCCCGACAAGACCTCGGGAAGCCGAGAGCCAGCAGAGCCCACCACCCCAGCTGGTCTACCAGGTCCGCCGACAGTTCGACAACGAAACCGGTGACGCCACCACATCGACCACCAGCAGCAGCGATCGCACCACCACCACCACTAGTAGCAGTGACCGCACCACCACAAGTAGCAGTCGCAGCAGCAACAGCAGGACGAGTAACCGATCAAGCAGCCGATCAACCACATCAATATCAATCCTGCCTCTCACCAGCTCATCCGCATCATTGACCAGATCCCCAAGCACCCTGACTACCTCGATATCCGCCTCGCCAAACGTCACGCTGTCTCTCCTACCACCGGCCGGGGGCGGCAACTCCACGGGCTCCGGCCCCACCACAACCGTGACCATCATCACGGGCCCGCCACCATCCAATGCGCCATCCGCCGCCACCAGCAGCGATGAGCGCATGTCCGCCAACCTCGTGCTCGTCGTGACCTTTTGCGCCGTGTTCGGTGCCGTGATGCTAATCGGCACAGGAATCTTCCTGTGGAAGCGGGCGCGCAGGCGAAGGGACCGCATGAGCGGCTCAACGAGCAAAAGCGGCGGCATCGGCGGCAAGGGCGGGCAGGGCAGCGGCGGGAAGCGTGGAAAGCGCAGCAAGTACGACGGACCCACGGGCTCGCTGTACGGCGACGACCCCTACGCCACAGCCGCGGGGGAGATGGAGAACGGGCCCGTGTGGGGTGTCACGCCGCCGTGGGCAGTGGCAGACCTGCCGCTCACCCCGCCGCCCATCGTGCTGCCGCCCGACCCGAACAGGCGCATGACCCTGCCAGGTACCATGTCCAGAACGCTGCCCAAGATCGTGGCGCAGCGAGCCACCCCTATGACCGACAGAAGCTCAAGCAACTATCCACCGTCAAGGAGCGGGAGCAGTGCGTACAGTCCACCTAGGGGGAGGAGTACGAGGGACGAGGGATATGATCCCAGCAACGTGATATGAAAATCAAGAAAGAAAAAAAAATAGCAAACAGAAACAGAAACAGATCAGAAATAGTGGGATCCTGCCCCCCCTGCGTACATTTCTCAGATTGTTTATTCTCGAGGTTTCTGTACCTGTAATGATTGTTGGGAGTTTTTGGAGTTTTGGAGTTTTTTTCTCAAGGTTTGGAG
>JAVHJQ010000619.1:0-10379 GCA_031306095.1 Pyricularia sp. CD86 | reverse complement strand
GCCCACCAAAGACCAACTCACCCCCCTACTCGACCCAAACAACAGCACTCAACCCATCCTCCTCACCCGCCCTACCCAGCGTGCCAACGACCAAGTTCGCCAGCACGCGGCCCAGCTTCCCGCTCTGGGCATCCCTCTCCAAGACGACGACGTTGCTCGACGTCTGGCCCCCGACCGCCAGCATGGTGCCGGCCTTGTTGGCCTGCATGGTGCGGGGGAAGAAGGCGTGCGAGTTGGACGTCTCGACAAACGTCAGCAGCCCGTCGGTGGGCGAGACCGAGTACAGCGCGATGGCGTCCTGCTGGGCGCCGAACGTCTTGTCGTTGCGGTTCGTCACGTACAGGTGGCGGCCTCCGACGAGCTGCACCGCGGCGGCCTTGGAGCCCGCGGGTGGGGTCTTGCCGGGCCCCATGGTGGAGATGGATTGGGCCTTGGTCAGGGTCAGGCAGCCGGCGGCGGCAGAGGGGTAGCCGACGCGGTAGGTGGTGACGGTGTTGGCGAGCTCGTTGACCATGTACAGGACCGTCGAGTTGCCAGAGGTGAAGAAGGTGCCGTGGCGGGGTCCGTCGCCCGCGCCGGTTTTGACGTCGGCGCAAGACTTGAGCTGGCCAGACGTCGAGTCGATGGAGAAGACGCGGATCAGGTCGGCGCCGAGGTCGCCGGTTAGCAGGAAACGGCCGGTCGGGTCGGGGAAGGCCGAGTGTGGGTGCGGCTTGTTTTGGCGGGACGGGTTGGGACCGGGGCTGGTCATGGTCCAGGGCCCGAGCTTCTGTATCGGTTGAGAGGATGATGTGATGGGCAGTTTGTATGTCCATATGCCCGAGTTTTCGCTAGTTTGTGGTACAGCGTTAGCTGTGTTTTAAATAAAATAGAGAGAAAGACTGGACTTGGGGTGATAGCACATACTATTGAACTACAGCAATGAACCCCTTGCCATCTGCACCCCCGTACAATCCACTGTACACCTCGCCATTGCTCCTCGCAGCAGCCGTCTGCGCCAGCGTACCGTCGGCAGAGACACTAAGTGCGGTGATGGTCGGAGCGATCCAGCCGGCCTCGTCGTTGACGTAGACGGTTCGGGTGTCATTGTCATAAGTCACCCATGCTGGCCACGTCCCGCCGGCCTTGAGAGTCTGCTTAAGCGTCAACTGCGAGCCCGAAAAGGCGAGCGAGTAGACGTTCCCATTGAAGTGGGACACGACGAGGTTGGACTGAGCCGCAGTCGTCGCAACCAAGAGGGAAAGGCTCAAGGCCAGAGACTGAAGTGAGGCCAGCATTGTTCCTTCTGTTCCGTTTTATCTACTATATTTGGCAGAGGAGGAAAAAAAAAGACACGAGAAACAGCGGAGGTGGGTATCAGCTACGCTTGTAGTTTTCTGGCGAGTCGAGAGGCACCAGCTGGCCTTTTACAACCATCGGAGCGCGCATCGCCACTTGTTGGCGGAAGCAAGTAAACGCACACCATCACGATGCGGATCGGCAAAGAACGTTTTTTTGCTCTACCCGAAACCAGAGAATTTGAACGCCTTTGATCAGGTGTGGAGTCGTGTTACTGCTATACTGACAACAATTTAAGAGTGTTTAGGTCAGTGGAATGTGGGGGCTGGACGACTACAGGCGGAGAAATAGCACTTGGTCTGGCTTTTCATACTCCGATTTCCCCAATTGGGCATCTTGGAGATTGAAGATCCGGGGTCTGTTATCAGCCCCCATGCAGGGGTTTCGTTGCTTTCCTCCCAGCGCTTGTGGTTAAATGCAGATCGTGGAGAGGGTTTGCCGGGGGGTGTTTGTTACGGCTGAGCTGTTTTTGGATATCTTGGTGAAAGGCATGCATTGCATGCCAATAATCTTGTCAAAGTCATGTGCAATTATCGGTATATCCGGTTAATACCTCAAGCCGCCCCATATCCATTCTAGGTATTTTGCACAAGCACAGAGGGTGCCAATTTCAGAAGATGCAGTGCAGTCCTTTTGTATTTATCTAATTGTGCGCGGGAGAAAATGCGTAGATTTCTCGGGGGTATCCGGGACTCCTGTCTCGGAAGCCTGTCCGATGTAACGCTACAACGGATAAACGCAGTGCCTATAATCCAATTCCCGTCAGGGTGGGATGTAAGGAAGACTGAGCCGTCACACAACCCTGTGTCGATAAACTGCAGCTGGATCTGGACATGTCTGATTATGACCGCTGGGTTGCTACCAGTGAGAACGTATGGGTGCAAAGCCACCTCACTAAATTGTGTTGGTAGTGTGTGAGTTTAATGAGCAATGGTGTATAGGGGCTCCTCATTCAGGGAGCTCAGCGCATCTGCCTTTGCGAGAATTCTTCGCGGCTTCTTTGCAAGACAATCATCAGTGATCTGCTGATACGCAAACCTGCCCCCAATCACCGGATCAAAAGAGATGATGGCGATCTAAACAAAGTTTCGGCTTTTTACCACTGCTTGCCGGCGGCTGTTATTTCTCTCCATCTAACCAAACGCAACGGCTGCGACGGGGTGTCAAATATATAACAACCACTCTATCACGGGGCTCAGCCATCAGCCTCCAAACTTGGCATCGTCCCATGCATCTGGTATCGAGCTTATGTGACTGCTTACATACATAGATTAACATCGCATGTTTCGATCGGGATTTTCGGAAATGCAACAAGACTCTGTTCATTTCACCAAATCTCCGCGTGCAAGGTAGTAAAGGTGGTCGGCATCGCCTAAGATGTAAGATAAGCGCTGCGTGCCGACCGGCTGTTCCTGCGACGCGCAGATACGACCCGCGGCTGTAAGTCCCGGGCCTTGGATCAATCTAATTATCATAAGATTATCTTCAACCGTGCGGCGTGCCGGCCGGGGACGCGGGATTAGAGCTGGGAAACTGTGGTGAGTTAGCAACACAGGATGTAGAAATAGCAATTCATGCCCAGCTGCGAATGGACCATGAAAACTGTCTTGATCTTGACCAGCACGCCCCGGAAAGCCTTGAAAATTTTGCCAGTCATGCATAGAGCCACGAAAGCCGCCGTGTTGGCAGCCCTCGCGGCATGTACAGCCATGGCGTCCCCCCTATCCAAGATCGCCCTGCTCGACGACTGCCTCTTCTCCGCCGAGGTGCCCATCGACGTCCCCGGCTCCCCCGACTGGCTCCTGGACAGCACGACCTTCAACCTGCGGCTCAACTACACGCCCGCCGCGATCGCGACGCCCACCACAATCCCGCAGATCCAAGCCGCCGTGTCGTGCGCCGCCAGAGCGGGCCTCAAGGCCAACGCCAAGTCGGGAGGGCACAGCTACGCCTCGTTCGGCACCGGCGGCGAGGATGGCCACCTCGTGATCCAGCTCGATCGCATGAACGGCGTGTCTCTGGACGTCGATACGGGCATCGCCACCGTGCAGGGTGGGGCTCGGCTCGGCAGGATTGCGAACGAGCTGTACAAGCAGGGCAAGCGGGCCATCAGCCACGGTACATGCCCGGGCGTCGGAGTGGGCGGACACGTCCTGCACGGTGGGTACGGCATGTCATCGCACATGAAGGGCCTGATGCTGGACTGGCTTGTCGGGGCGACCGTTGTGCTGGCCAACTCGACCGTTGTAGAGTGCTCCACCACCGAGAACTCGGATTTGTTCTGGGCCATCCGCGGCGCCGGGTCTTCCATGGGCGTCGTGGCCGAGATGCGCTTCGACACGTTTGTGGCGCCCGACGAGGTGACTTATTTCATCGCGCAGGTGCCGTGGAAGAACACGACGGCCGTAGACGGGTTCAAGGCGCTGCAGGAGTTTGCGGCCGAGCAGATGCCGGCAGAGTTGAACATGCGGCTGTTCATCACGAGGCAGTTTGCGAATCTCGAGGGCATGTACTGGGGCAACAAGACGGGGTTGCAGCAGACGCTGGCTCCGTTGGTGAATGCCACGGGAGCTAAGCTGCAGTATTCGCAGACGGATGACTGGTTGGGGCAGTTGACGCACTTTGGAAACGGGTTGGCCTTGGATCAGTCCAGGCCTTATAAAATGGTTAGTCGCACCCCTTCTCGAGTCTGTATTAGCTGCAACCATGTCCACTAACTATCCCGCCCATTAAAACGAAACAGGCCGAGACTTTCTACTCGTCCAGCCTGTACACCCACGCACTAGACTCGACACAGATCCAAGCTTTTGTCGACTACTGGTTCAACAAAGGCAAGGCGGCACGCCGCGACTGGTACGTACAGGTGGATCTGCACGGCGGCAGGAACTCGGCCGTGTCGAAACCGGAGGTCGACTCGGCAGCGTATGCCCACCGCAACCACCTGCTCTTGTTTCTATTCTACGATCGCGTGGATGCCAAGGGTGCCTATCCGTCCGACGGATTTGCCTTTATCGACGAGTTTGTTGGCGACTTGACCAAGACCCTCGGCGTGGATGACGGCAAGACATGGGGTCGGTATCCCAACTATCCAGACTCAAGACTCAGCCCTGACAGTGCACAAAGGGGATACTGGGGAGGCCATCTGCCGCGACTGCGCGAGATCAAGAGTGCAGTTGATCCGGACGACATTTTCCATTATCCGCAAGGTGTGCGTCCTGTGGTTAAGATGGAGGCGTGATAATGTTTTGTTTTGTTAGGTTGCTATGGGGGGTTTAGCAAAAGCCAAGCAGTGGAATGGTAGGTTGCAGGAGCTCGACGCGGCAACCTAGGACGGTAATTGTAGCTACAAATTGGGTATAGTCCAAGTGTATGTATTATTAGACATTATAATGAGCACTTGTTCGATGAACAATGTCATTGTGCCAACAGCAATTAATCTCTGAGTCGACATGCATACGTGGATGTTAATAAATAAACGTGTTTGACGGGGAATCTAGGTAGACACAAATAGTAGCTCATCTTCCGCATCCCTGTGAAGCGACTTGACCTTTAACATTTGGAGGACAAGCGTTGCCGAACAGGGACGTTCTTGCCGAGTCCAGTCGAGAAACGCGTACGTCTTGACGCGTACAGAGAGAGCCCGGTACGAATTTGGGGCTTGATGGGCAAGGGTGGAAATTGCACCAAGAAGCACAGCCTCTTTGAGACCTTGTCTGTTGTCAACTGGCAGATATTGGAATGAATCGTGAGTGTCAAAGTTGGCGCCTCTGAATGCCAAGTGGCAAAGTCCACGCCGCGGTCGCCAATATCTGGGCGTTCCTGGAACTAAACAGGTGTGCTGCAGTCTGAGAAAGCAATCTATTTTGCTTCACACGAGCATCGGGAATTCAACAGAATGTGGAGTTTGCACGACAAATCGATTTAAAAACGAACGGTTTGTATGCATACCAACGGTACATCCAGTTAAAATTCCACAATGAGATCATGAAGTCCCCAGTCTTCAATATTTTCGACATTGGAATGAACTTCGAAGCGGGGATCGCATGCACATGCATGTTTAAGTTCCAATAGACCCACATATATGTTATTACAACCAATTAAGTCCTATGGAACACGACAGCAAGCTGCTGCATTTACCAATTGCCATAGGCCAGGGTCAGCATCCAGGCCGCTGCCGGCGGGGTTGTGCAATGGCAGTCATCCCAGCAATGGCTTAGCGCTCCTTGCGCCCAGGATAAAAGTGCCGGCTCTGTCGGATCAGCCGCGAATTCCTTTGAACGACCGGAAATGGATTTGGGCTTTGTGGCTTAGTTTTCGACGTTTCGATAACGATTGTCTAGTTCTAGTCTTTTTTCCCCTTTCCCTTTAACCTCGATCGAAAATCCCGACAAACCTCGACGACACAAAGACTTTCCAGTGCAGCACAAACAACCGATGGCGAACGACCTTTGCCCCTCCGAATTCGTCTGATCCACCACAGCTCCAATCCCGCGACCACTTCGAAACGTCGAAACCAGGGGCGACCTCAGGACTCCACAGACCGCACCATACTACGTTACTGACTGTCAGTTGGTCAGAGCGGTCCTACGACACAGATCATTACACTGTTGCAAGGATTGGCACTGGAAAAATAAAGTAAAAGATACGGAACAGACTTTCGGCCCAATGGCGTGGTCGAGAAATGGGATGAAGCAGCGAGGACCGATGTCTCTGGCTTCGGTCTCATCTGTAACTCCACGTCGTCTGCTGCTGTCCTCAGCTGCATCAGTATTCACAAACGGCGCGTGGTACTTAATAGCAGCAGTGCTGCTTTTCGCTCCAATGGGGATGGCTCACGAACACCACCAAGAGAAGATTAAGGAAGGAGACGCGATATCCATGGATCCTATCGTACGTCCATCCTCAACCTTGGCTATGCGTTGTCATCAAGATCCTTAAACCCTCGGACTGTGTGCCATCTGATGCAGAACAACTTGCATCGCGAGCGGACTCGGCACTTTTCAGAATTCGAGCTAACTCAAGGGGTATACATTAGGATACAACATTATGGGTTCACATCTTCATCCAAATGCTCGCCTTTGGCGTGCTGTTCCCACTGGGAATGGTTCTGGGGGTACGTGATATCTGTAGTCTATTCTATCCATCAGACAAACTCTTGCACCAGTTGATGAACTTTTGCTAACATTCTTCTCGTTTGTTTGTAGCTGGTTAAAAGTAGATGGCACGTACCTGTCCAAACCATCGCTTCCGCCATCGCCATTCTCGGTGCCATCCTCGGCCATTCGCACGGCGGCCGCGAGTTTGCCTACAACGCCCACTCCCAATTTGGCGATGTCGTTTACGGTCTCCTTTTCGCACAAATCGTGCTCGGCGTCTACCTAAAACTACACATCGAACGTGGCTTCCTCGGCCGCATCCGCAAATGGCTCGTGTTGGCGCATAGCATAAACGGCAAGGTTTTCCCCGTCGTGTCGTGGGTTCAGCTTCTATTTGGCGGCATTGCGGCGCTGGGATTCTGTCACGACGATCATCTTGGCCAGTGTGTGGCCCATTTTATCATGGGCAGCGCTTTCATCGCCTACGGAACCCTGCTCACCATCATGCTGCTGGCCGGCCAGCTCTGGCTGAGGCGCACGGGGAGGTCGCAAGAGTTTTTCGACAGCGCCATAATCGCCGCATGGGGATGCGTCAACACCTTTACCGAGCATCGCTGGGGAGAGGAGTGGAGGGGCAACGACTGGCAGCACACTGCCATGGGCATTGTTTGGTGGTGTGCAGGTTTGGCCGGTATCTGGCTCAGCCGCGGCCGTGACGGATCGCCGAAACGAAACTTTATCCCCGGTTTCGTGCTCATCCTCACGGGATGGTCCATGTCAGCACACACTCAGCATTCCATGGCCAGTTCGGCACTGCATACCATGTTCGGCTATACACTTATGGCTGCCGGCGTGACGAGGATCATCGAAGTCTCTTTTGTGCTGCAGGACAAGACTGGCGTCTCGACCGCAGGGGACGAAGTCAACAGCTTCCAATACGTGCCCGTATTTGTGAGTACAATATTTCCACTTTGTGTTTCACAGGAGTGTTACTGACACAGCCTCATTAGCTACTTTTTGCCTCTGGTTATCTCTTCATGGGTGCCACCGAAGAGCAAATGGCACTTCTCGAAAGCTCACCCATGGACCACGTTGCCTACATCTTGATTCTCTACAGTCTCGCCTTCCTCACCTTCCTCTTCGTCTGCATGCTCCTCCATGTCTACGACAGGGCATCCTACAACTCTGACGCGTACAAGAATCTGACGAGAGCCAATACGAGGGACGATTCCGTCACTGAGTCTGAGCGACGCCGGCTCCAGGATGTTGAGGAGTTTGAGCTCGATGGCCTGATGACGGATGATGAAGATGATGAAGAAGCGGCGAAGAGGAAGCTGCTCGCAAAGGAGAAGGATGTGGAGGGCAGCAATAGCACAGGACCTGGGAGCCCTAGCACTGTGGGGAGGAATAGCGATCGGGTTGCTTGAAATGTTCCCATCGAACCCGTGGATCACGGGATACATAACAGACTGCTTACAGAAACAGTTCATTTCCTAAGACTTTTCATAACTAGACTGCGTCCGTTTAGGCACATCCTTGAGCGAGTGCGTTTGTGTTGAGACCGGCTCCCTTTTTCCTATGTATATAGCATAATTGCATATTGGGCTGGATGGCGTTTTGGGTGTTGACTGACAGCTCTGCGCGGATGTGCATCAATGCATTCCTGTTGCTGTACCCTGCTGTGAATCATATACGAATGAACCATAGCGAATATGCCTGACCCTTTGTTAAGCCTGCTGCAGCTTGGCCATGTTGACTGACGTACTATACAAAGACATAAGCTATAACATCGATCCGTGGTCACGTGCTACTCCTCACCGCGTCGCGTCAATTTTGAGCGAAAGTCTCCACTAAAAAGTTTCTGGAAACCCCTCCCCAACTCAACTTCCGTCCTTCTCTGCAATTGATCCGACATAGGAAAAAAAAAAGGACATTCAACATCGTCGTTCAATAGAAGCACTCGAATCCTACACTGCCCGGCGCACCCTACTGACCCCCAGCCGAGGACGAAACCGACGACAAGTTTTCGCACAAAACTCACAAGAAAAAAAAAGAAACCTAAGAAAATGGTCTCGGTCAGCAACCCCAACAAGCCCTCCAAGAACCGGCTCGCAGCCCGCGCGGCCAAGGGCAAAAAGGTGCAGCAAAAGTCGTCGGCCGAGGGCAAGCTGTCGCGGGTGGAGAAGGCGGCGACGAAGCGCGGCGCCCGCCCCGGTCTCCTGCCGACGTCGGGTCCCGGGGCCAAGCTGAGCTCCAAGAAGGCGCGCAAGCTGGAGAGGAAGATGGCGCACGCCATGAAGAGGAGGATGGAGGCCGAGGGGGAGGTTGAGATGAAGGGTGGGTTTTGAATAAGTTGTGCTAGGCGGAGGGAGTCTGGGGAGATGACTGTTGCTTGGGGTGGTGTGCTGACTGGCTTTTGTTTTGTCTTTGATCGCAGATGTTACGGACAAGACTACCAAGTCCAAGAACGGCGAGCCGACGACCGAGGAGATGGAGGTCGACATCTCATGAAGCCCGAGTTCTGTATGACGCATCAGCATGTGTTTCGATGGGCGTGAGCTTTTCTTGCAGAAGACCAGGAACACCTCGATGACCGAATCCTTCGCGGTAACAGCGCCAGGTATCAGGACGTGGACCTTACCTTTATGGCAGCAAAGTCTGCCTCTGGAGTTTGGTGTAGCCTTTTTTTCGGCAAGTCGATGAGACTTGCAAAGTCCATAGGAGTCTTGGTGATTAGGGAAGGGACACACCAGACGTGTGTCTGCAACAACAGTTCAAGCCGGTGGGCTTTTTGGCCAGAATGGCGGCCAAAGGCTAATAGGGGACCGACAATGTGCTATTGTCACCATGATCGGCATTTGAGCACAGAATCGAATAGTTAGCCCAATCGAAGCTCGCTACTGTCCACAATTGCATGTGCATGTTGGCAGTTATCACTTCAGATGGTGTCCCCGCATTGTGCTACACATCCGCAAAGTCCCTGAAGGCCCCGTGTTTCTTTTGAAGGTCTACCCCACTGCGCATTGGACCTTTGGCAGTATAATACGGACCCTTTTACTTCAAATTCGTTGCAACTGCCCACGCAAAACTTTACCGATCGTTACGAGGGGACTGAACGTCATAGAAGGACCTACCACCGCTGTGTAGCTTTGCTCCGTGACCTACGAACAATTAGTCTAACACAACAAGAAGCAGTTTACATCCATTGACTCGTTGGCTCACTCATTCGCTCCCACCCGGCTATAATAGGCAGGTAGTTTCCTATAACGCTACCAACGGAACTAGATCAAGCAGTGTGGCATGCATTTTCAAAACGCGAGGCGGACAGCCTCAGATTCGTCAGCGACAAATATTTGTCCCGAAAAAGAATGCTTCGTATCCCACATGACCGACAACCAATTCCTCTCGACCTTTGACCCTCGCCAATGTGAAGCAATAAAATGGAAGGACCTATAAAAATGTTATTGCCAAGGACTATCGGTCATTCTTCTTTTTCTTATCACGGAATCTGGGACAAGGTGAAACAGGCGTAATTTCTTACGGGAGGATGCTAAAAGCGTGCCGGTGCATAGTTGTGTTTGGAAGGTAAGGCGCAGTAATGAACAATATGTTTGAAACACTTTCGGCGGTTCAAAGGCGCTGCATTAATAGCCTAGGCGAGTTAACACGATAGCTTCTAAAAATAATCGGAGTATAACTTTCCAAATGACCTCGAAAACTTTCTATATAAGTATGCAATTGAGGAGAGTAGATAATTTTAACTCATGAAACAGAAACGCAACTGTCAAAGGTTAATTGGATAGAACAAGGGTAGGAACTCATGATATTTTAGTATCTTACCAATGGAACTAGGACTCATAAGTTGCACAATCTGTCCTGTGAAATATATTAGGCCGACCTATTCCACCTTTACGGAGAGCGAAGAAATTTAAGAAGAACATCTAC
>JAVHJQ010000612.1:0-10591 GCA_031306095.1 Pyricularia sp. CD86 | reverse complement strand
GGCAAGTATGGACAAGGAGGAGACCAATATGTGACAGGAAGATCCGAAAGCTCACAAGTTTCTTTTTTCTTCTTCTTCTTCTTCTCACACATAGAATTATAGTTTTGTTTCTCATAAAATCGTTACATGAGGATCAAGGCAGAATAAAGAAGACTCGGGCAAACAATCTTTTCGATAAGCTCCAGTGAGCCCCAGCAAAGAGCTGTCTCATCATTTTCTCCTTTTCTCCTTCTGTTTCCCCCCAGACATTCGGCTGAACCGTCAACACTAATGTGAGCGATCGCCTTGTCTACCATCCCTGCATCCCTTTCCCTTCCACGCAAAAATAGTTCCGATGATTTCATATCCAAGATAGGTATTCAATGCGTAAAAAGAAAAAAACAGTTCTCAAGATTCATACAGGGAATATGTGATAGATGAAAACAAAACAAAAAACAAAAAAAAACTCCGAAGATAAAAAAAAAAGAAAACTCTGAAGCTGAAGTGTGCGCGCTTGTGTGTCTGCGCCCCTTTTCATGATTGTCTATCAGTCATCACTCAGACCTGCCAAGATGCTGTGCCGTGAGATGTAGATCCTTTGTTCCCGTATGCGCCTTTCTCATCGGGTAATCGCCCCGAACAAATAAAAAAATACGATTTTTGAAGAAAAAAAAAGAAACCAGACATTAGAAATTGGAGAATAGTGTACAGTTTCGGGTTCCTGTTAGACTGTAGAAAGTAAGAAACATAAATGAAAAGAAAAGATGGGCAGCCGTCGAGACTGATGCAGAGTATTGAGTGTACAAATAGAGAAAAAAAGGAGTCCGGTAGGTAATGTTCAGTGGTAGTAAAACGAGTGTTTAGACAGAACGAATGTGAAGTGGGTATATAAATTAATTGATGGCGTGTGGTGCTTCAAAACAGAAAACTAATGCATTCGTCGTCCCTTCAGAAGGAACGAAAACACCTCGGACCTCTGTCGGCGTAGCATGCTTTGACCAGCACTGCCACCCATGACCTCGAGGTCAGCATCGTTGATTTGTTGCTGCAGGGCTGCGGCACGGGCGCTCACTGCAGTCGCTGCCCTCGCCCTCAACAACTTCTGATCCACCTCATCCCTGCGATGCTGCTGTTTGGAGATGTCACTCTGGCTACGTCGGTGGTGGAGGCCACGGACCATCTGCTTGAGGCGCGACTTGCGCGAGGGCGAGCCGCCGTTGGCCCCGTCGTTTTCGTCATCACTTTCGTGTTCGAAAAATGAGCGGGGGTGGTCCTGCTGTTCCGGAAACATGAATGACGTCGAGACAACTGACGGCTTGCGTTGCGGGACGGCCGGACGGCGGTTGGGGCGGGCCACGGGAGTAGGCGGGAGGGGCCCGGCGTGCGGCGGCGGCGGCGGCGGCAATGCTTTTTCTATTCGTTGAGGGGCAATTGGCGCGTATGATTCGACAGTCTCGGCTACAGGGATTGTAGGAAATTCATCCTGGACACTAGGGAAGATCCACGAGGTCGACACAATCTGCGTCTTCCTGGGCGGAGGCTTTGCTTTGCTGTTGGACCGTGAGGACTTGTTTGTTGTATTTATTCCCGTAATAATCGGGTTTGTTGGACTAATATCATCAGTGGCGACCTCAACCGGGGTTAGCTTTACGCTAGGGAGTGGCGATGTCCGTTGATGGGAGAATCTAAAGTTGGTCCCTAGTGGAGATGGAGCAGACGAGGTGACGGCAGATGAAATTCCTGATGAAGAGCGGGCGGAAAATACCGTAGTTGGTTGAGTGGGAGCTGAGAGTTGAGAGGTGTATGATGGGACGCATGTTGCTGACCGACCACGGGTGAGAGGATAGGGAAGCTGAGTGTCTGGCAGCTGGAGGCTATGGTTCCGGAAATGCTGTTGAACGGCAACCTGGGGCGTGGCAGGCAGCGAATAGGATGCGCTCCCGTATGGGCTAGATTTGGTGTCCCAGATTTGACCATGTCGATTTAAAGGTGAGATTGGGGGCGGTGACGGCACAAGGCGGTTACCGCTGACGGGGGAGGGGCTCTCGCTTGAGCTAAAGAGAGGCAGGTAGAGAGTTGAAGTGGATGCAATAGGTGGTAGTAATGGCGCTTGAGATGAGAGATGGTAGCTGAGAGAGCTGCTCCTTGGGGCCAGGGGTGGCCGAGCAGATGATCGAGAGGATCCCGGCCTACTGGAGATCGATGGCGTCTCGCGAGGGAATAGAGAGTATCTCGGCGGTGCCTTGGCATTGCTGACGGATTTTCCTCGAAGGGGCCAGGCGCTATCCACATGATTAAGCTGAGCGCCCTCTGGGTCAGGACCTTCGTCTTCCTTTGGGGCCGGCGCAATGCTTTCGTTTTCAGAGCGACGGGGGGCCGACGGGCTCTCGAGAAGAGCCGGGTACGGCATGTTCTCAAAGGGACCCTCCTGCCAGAAGCTGTCGAAGAGCCTGGACTGGTGGAGGTGATACTGATGGTCTTCATCCCCAGAGGCGGGATCATCTCCATCCTCGTCGGCGACCATATCAGGCGGCGTCGAGTCTGATCCAACTGAAGACCGGCCCACTCCGCCGCGGTCGTTTCGAGGGTGAACGTATGATGTCGTCCTCATGGATGCAGGTCGTGAATAATTGGGGACTCCTGGAGTCACTGGCCTCTGGAGGAGGACATGAGTTCTTTCTAAAGAAGGAGCATCACCGAAGTGCTTGGTGACCAGCGTCAGGTTCGCAAGGCCGCGAGTGTTTGCCGCCATGACTTCGTCCCTCAAGCCTAGCGAAGGTATGGTGACTAAGGATCTGCTGCTGAGACCAAGCGAAAATGAAAGAGATATAGAAGGAAGACAGGACGAGGGGTATTTGGGGAAGTTTAAGCACGTCAAGCGCTTTGATGCTCGGAGTGAGAAGGGAGACGGAGGGCAATATATCAAACAGCTAGAATGTCCATGGGTAGCGGATATGGAAGCAGCCGAAAAAGCATAACGTGTTAATGCAGGGCAGTTTTTTTTGTACAGTACAGCTTTGGGACGAGGGACGCGTCGCTGCGAACAAGTGCCTAGGTAGGTATGTAAATATGCAAAGTCCAGGTCAAGACATGGCAGGGCAGGCCCAGAAAGATCCAGTCAGTCTGGTGCAGGAATGTCTTTGTTGCTCCGAGCCAAGAAGAACCGCACACGCCCCCAGGGAAGACAGGCATGCAATTCAAGACGCTATCGTTGAGCAGGGTTTAGCGTGAAGTACTGAATATGGGAATTTTTGGAGAGAGGGCACAGAAACCCGAGGAATGCCAGCCCCAGGTGTGGACCCAGGGCGACAACCGATGGAGTACAGGTAGTAAGAAAACAGCCCCAAGGGGGGTGCAAAATGTTGCAAAGCAAGGCGAGGCGAGGATGGGATTGTGGACCACGCCCTACGACGGCTGAAGCTAGACAAATCTATCAAGGATAAATGGATGCCGTAGTAGAGACGCTAGGGAGACAAGCAGTAGAGGTGGGGTGGGTGGCTTGTAGTAGTGTCAAGGCTTATGAGTGATCAAAACCCAGAAAAACGGGTAGATGGTGTATCATTTTAGGAAAAGATTCGTCAGAAAAAGGCATATAGAAAGACAGAAAAATCAAAAGACTACATCCAAAAAAAACAACCACAAGGCGACCGAGCGGGCTTACAAGGACCACACGAGAATAAAATGATGGAGATGAACAACCCCTGATCCCACCGCCCCCTCGCTGTGCCGAAAGAAACGAAACGAGACCAGTGCGGGATGCGCGGGCCAGAGGGGAGAAAAAAAGGAGGTCAAGGGAAAGCAATCAGTCACGACCACGGCTACTGATGCCACTTTCCAGCCAATGTCAGCTTACATGACGTGAATCCCTCGTCCAGTCTAATATTGTGTGCTATGTCCTGCCTGGCTGCTTGTCATGGGCCACAGGGGACGAGGCACAAGAGCACCGGGCACAGCAATTATGTAGGTGGCCAATCGTTTTCTTACACTGCCACGACATGTCCAAAGGGACGAGCGGCGGCGAGCGGCGACGACCAGTGTTGGTGGGTTCATTTATGGATTGGATGATAATGAGATGGACCAGTAAAAAGAGGTAAAAATACGGCCATCAAAGAAATGGTCCGAACGAACAGGGGACAGAACAGTTCAACAGGGTAAGCTTGGCAAGGCGCTGGAATAGTGTGAGCCATTAGCAGAGTCGAGCAGAGAAAAAATCAGAAACAAAAAGCATGCCAAAGGGAACGTGGTCAGGGCAGGCAAATGTGCCTTTTTGCTTCCGCGATCGTGATCTTTGACAGGGTCCAAGAATGAATGATCCAGAGAACGGGAATTTTCATACGGTACATCGCAACCATTGTGCTTGCTAAAGGAAAATCCTCCGCGAGTTCGGTTCAACTGTGGGTTTGCTTGCTCTCTTTCTCTTGTTCATCCGATTACCTTTTTCCGATCTGCTTTGCTAGTGCTCAAGCCGAGGTTATTAAGGTTGAGAAATGGCTCCGAGCTGCCACCGGATGACCTAGCAACCTAAGCCCGAGAGATAGCTTGATTAGCTTGATCTTTTTAGTGGAAAAAAATAGGTTAAATAGACTAAAAGAATCATCCGAGCGATTAGAAAAAGAACTGGTGATCAGCAAGCTTAGAAAGTCGCGCGTCCCAAATAGATGAAAACAAGGAGGGGTCGCAAAAATATTGTTAGAGCCATCAAAATTGAATGGATGGAGGGTCCAGGGTTTGACAGCACCCTAAGCTCCAGGTATAGCTTGCGGAAGGCAACCCGCTGGATCGGCAATCTAAAAGAGCACAGGGCAGGCAAGGAAGGAACTTCCTTGGTCACATCACTCGCTACTAATCCGTAAGCATCGGCATGGGAACAGACCCATCGTGAAAGAATCTCGATGACAGCTCTCTATGGGGTGTATATGTGCTTTTCACGCAGAGGGCAGAAGCATATAAGTAAGCGTTGCATTGCAGCCCATTGGATCCTCAAAAGGCCGAGACAGGGACGACACGATGGTAGTTGGATGGCGTTGGAAGGCTGTCGACGCCCGACCATGTGTTGACGATGAGAGAAAGAAAATTTCAGTTAGGGGCTTTAACAGGAGGGGTGCAAGGGCAAGGACCATCCATACCTATGCAACCAGCCTCATGGAAGATTGAATAAAACAACTTCCTTCCTTCAGTGGCACTTTTCATTGGCATGATGGCGCGGCGTCTTGGGGGTAGGAACGAAGCTGAGTGGGGCACACGGGCAGTGAGATGGATGTACATTAACACGTACACGTGGGAAGACGGAGAGCTTGGTTCCATTGTTGGTCCCTGCGTCCCTGCTGGGCTGTCAATTGCTACTCCGTACATGCTACAGTACAGTAATACGGGATGGACCCCACCTTGATCATCCCTGGCCCCCAAGGCGGCTTTTTTTTCGGCGAGATAACCGAACGATGGAACCGCCCCTGGAAGCCTTGAACTGACAAAATTGGGTAAACTACCACCTATTTTGTTGTGTAGTATGCAATCGTTTATTCTGCCTCTTCAATGCCGGATCAGACTAGTTGGCCGATCGACTGATTAGATCAAGCAAATAAGCAATATACTCAAGGTCAGAGCTCCTGCCAACTAAGTTTAAAAGGCATCGATGTCCCACTGTTGGATCTTTTTTTTTTTTTAAAGCCAATGTGACAACCTCGCGATTTACTGCGCAGCGAGCACTCTATGAAGCATCACCAACTAAAATATCAACAGAATCGACAACACCATCTAATCATATAACGCGTACTCGTATCATCATCATAATCATCACTTCTTAAACACTGCCCTTATCAACTTCCATCCATCAGCTGAAGCAAGCCATCCAACTTACCTATCCACTATTCAGGTATATATCCATCAATCACAAACAACTGACAACCCACCAAGAACAGACGACATATTGTTCCGCCCTACATTCGACTGCAGCCTTGCGTCCTAGTCTCCTACAATTTAGAAGCCAGGCTCTTCGCCTCGGCAGGGATTACCACTTCGCAGTTGTGCCGTGTCGGCAGCTGGACAAGGGGATCATCGAATCGGAACTTGTTCCTCGGGACAAATCATTGCTCAAGTGTCTCGCATACTTTCTGACACTTGCATTAGCTGTCACGAATCCCCATCCTTCCGAAGATACGGTGAGGTTGGTCAGAGCCGGCTTGCCGGGTCCCGACTCCGAAAGCACGGCATGCATGGATATTTTTGGATTCCCCACCACCTCTATTTCATTGGCCTAGTCGCCTTCATTCACACCTGAATGGGATCGCGTCGCGCCCTGTTTGGCTCCCTTTTGGGACCTGCAGCGTGCTTCCCATCCCTTGCCTGTCCCATCAATCGATTACTTGTATTGTTCAGGAAGCTGCTGAGCTAGACCTGCATACCCGTCGATCTCGCCTATTTCCTCTCAGGACCTGTATCGGCAAGGCCCGTATTACATACAGCCAAAACCCTCGTCAGCTGAGAAGGTCGTGAACAACTCACGAGACATTCTGCTGATGGTCACTCTTTGCGTCGTTGTTTCAGCATTGGGACGCAGAAGCATCTCGTCACATGCGTCTGGTGTCTACTTGTTATGATGTTCCCCCAAATTTGTTCAACTCAATCATTAGTTGTACTTCCAGGTTGGTTGCTATACCCAGTAGTAGTCTACACAAAACCTGCCGTCGTCAGGGGCACCAGTGGAAACTGGTGGGCTAGATTGTGGCGCTTTCTGGAGTTTTTGCCGTACCACTAACGGTAAATCTTCACAAGCCAGTGCTAGTACCGTTGTATTGCTTCCAGCTACTCGCACTTGCCATCGAAACGGGCATGATCTACCTCAAGAATATTTGAGTTAAATCTTGCAGAGCAAGTTATTGGTTTTCTTGCTGGCTATCGGAGTTCTTCACAAAAAGAAACCAAAACTTCAATTTCTCGTTTCACTCAATACCCTACATAACCTTTTGATGTCAGGAACCTCCAAGGTTAGTGGCAAAAAAAGTTCATTCACCCAAGCTGAAATGCTCGCCTCCCTTGATTCACAAACCCGCCATCACTTTTATTGGGGAGTCCCGCCATTTTCCGGAGGTTATTTGCCGGGGATGACAGGACAGCCCCGAGACTCGTTCTAGAATCCCATTTCTGGTCTTGCATTCAGATTCTTCTCGGAATTAAGCTTTCCATACCTAACACTATCTGGGCATTTGAACCAGCCTCACGGTATAAGACTCAAGTGGCCGCATGATTATGAGAGACAAGATGTCAACTAGTTCCATATTTGAAAGTAATGCTTCGTTTTTGGAACAATTTGCTTTGTATATTCAAGTCATTGACTTGCTCATTTCTTCGTTTCGTTGAACCGTCTGCCATGACCACGAATTGCTTCTCTGGCAATCTTACACACACTAGATCCCGCTTTCTAATCTGAAGACCTAGCCGCCGATACGCTGTTTGGCCTGCAAACAGCCATTGTGCCTGAGGTACTCCTCAAGCTCGTACCAGCCTGTATTTCCTCCTCTCCATCATCAACACTCAGGTACGGTGCCACCTTCATACGCTGTTTACCGTCCTTCAGGAATCGTTGCCGATACGCTGCAACGGGATCCGTAACACTCCTCCTCCTGAAGTCTCGGGTTCTTAAAACGCCTCCCGATAGAGGAAACGGCATCTGCGGTTCGATATCTCGCGCCTTGTGCGGCGAGTCCGAACCAATCTTGGAAAAGAGACCTGGAAACCATTGGCGTCCGAGTGGCCAAAGGGCAGGTAGACATGCTGTCCAGATAGCTATGTTTACTTCCATCGCAGTAACGGTGAAGCCGACTGAGAATGACCAGTCGGCCCCTTCTACGGGATCTAGGTATGGCGATATAAGCAACCACAAGCGTATACACCCCACGATAGTCGCTCTAGATTTCCAGAAAAATATGACCTGTGTCAGTTTCATCCATGCCGACATTCCATGCTCAGACTATATGCCAGCGTCATCCCCAACCTCCACGAGGAATTTTGTGGAGGCACCAGTCCACCGGTGCGGGCATTCATGTAGCTAGGCACAGTGTGCGAGAATAGTTATCTCGTGCGCTATGTCTCAGACAGCACAGTACGCTGGGGAATGAGAAAGAAAACAGAAAGAAAATAAACAACTTACATGAATCCCAACATGAAGACAAATATCAACGCCCACCTAACCTTCTTATTCAACTTCAGGTCCCAAAAGATCCAGATCGGCATAATTAAGACCACGATGTCTGTTACGACATTCAAGACCGCCCTCGCAACGTAGTAGGCTGGCTGGTCGATGCAGGTGCCCTGGACGGCCCATGGCCGCCAGTTGTACTCAAAGGGGAAACACTGAAAGATCATGGCGATGAGGCAGCCGATCATCATGAAAAAGTTGACGGCACCGACGGCCAGAATGGTACTCCGCACGCCTGTTTTGTAGCCCCCCAGTCGCAGGAGAAATGTCAAGACTGACATCTTGACGATGGCGAGGATCGGATTGTAGACCACGTTGATGATGTACATCCAGATGCGCGACACCTCGGGGTCGTTCCACGGTATATCCTTGACATGGTACCCAATGTAGGCGTATTTCATGTCTATCGTTCGGTTTCGTGCGGTTTTCATTGTCGTCAGCACCTGCCGATCTCTCAGGATCAGGTTGCCTGTTGTCTCTCTTACACAAAAAAAAAAAAAAAAAACGTACACATATACGACGCTGTCGTATGCGCCATCGAGAGCACCATGGCGATGATGATCAGAACATCGTCGAGGCCGAACGTCTTGGTGTTGACCCTGCTATATATCCTCAAGCAGCTGACCAAAAGCGCTATGCCTGTGAACCCAAACAGGATTGCGAAGCCGCACTGCTGCAGCCATGTCGTGCCGTCCCATGGATTTGGTTGCTTGAATTCGGTGGTGGGCATTGTGTTCCGTTTCTCTTCCTTTTCTTTTCTCTCTCTCTTTCTTTCTTTTCTTCTCCTCGGGCGCCGGCGGGCCCCCTTTGTCGGCGCGTGTTGTCGCGCCGACAGTGGTCTTGTCGCCTCGGATACGGAGAACGTTGACCTACACCATTCAGTGAGGCCGATTCGTAGAATATAAAAAAAAAAACAATTCGTTGCTGGTCTGCTTGGATGTACTGGTCCAAGAAAACGCTGGCGAACGTTGCAACCTAGGAATGACTTGCAAGGTTGGCTCGATCTCGCATCATGGAAATAGGGTTTCATTTGGCACAAGGAAATCTACAAAGCAGATGTGGGTTTGAGATCTTGGTTTTTATTATCCGGCACACGTCCGCCTTCGGTGAGCAGTGTCCATCAAGACAAGGGGTGTCTCAGTTCGCATCCAAGGGGGCCCAGGCTAGGACTAACTGACTCCCTCTGGCTGACTCCTTGGCGGTGGTCGGACATCGCCAGATTTAGGAAACACAAGCACGTATCGACACCATGGGCATAAAGAGCGATCTGCGATTTTGAATGGAGCACACATTGCTAATGTGGATGTCGTTTCATTCGCCTAACCTAGCCTCAGTGGGGGCCAAGTTTCGATCTGGCTTTGACCGACAGAAAAACGCGGTGTGTGCGAGTCGCGGATCCAAACCGCCGGGTCTACGATTACCGGGGACCGCCGGTCCCGTTCTGGACCCGGTACCTTGGGTGAAGGTGATTCTACTGGGACTGTGCTCATGGAAGGGGTTCTTGATCTGTCTTGGGGAGCTTACGGTCATGCCCGTATGGGTACCTCCTTGAAGGTTCTCCAGAGCAGCCGAGTGCAGCGCGTCAAGGGTGATGAGGCTGGCATATGTATGAGGGGAATTTAACATGGACGATCACAGCCTTCTTGGTCCTGACATTATGCTTTGGGAGTCCCGCCGGAGTCCCCGTTCAGCCGCAGTGGACGTTGCGTGCCCCCACAGCCCGTCCCTTGTCAAGTCTACTATGCCAAAGTGTGAAAGTCCAGTGTTAGTAGCAGCAGCTCACCAGGTCGATCGCTCTATTGCTGTTGTGCGGGTTGTATACATGGTCATAAATTCCAGCTTTTGAACAGTGAAATAACGTCAAAATAACGTCATTATCAGTAATTAGTCGCTTTTGGGATACAACTACAAGCCAAAATTGGAGCTGCTAAACACGTCAATAAGGCTCTTCCAATGGTGTGAAAACATACGAAGTACGTCGAGCGGGTTCTGAGAGGGTGGCACTTGGTGTGCTTTGACCTCCCCTTTTTTTCCTGTGTTCGCGGAGCCCCAGTGATTCCATTTTGCGAACTTGGGATAGCCCTGACTCGAAATGCATCTGAAGGAAGCTACTGAAATCCCCCCCCAATTTTCAGGGGACGACAAATGTGGTAGATACCGTTTTTTCGTTGGTACGAAGGCGCTTCCAAGAACTTATCATGTGTTGCTTAATCTTGATCCCACAGCGATATTATATCTATTGGATGGGTTGACCTAGTAAAACTTTGTTTAAGGGAGTTTGTAACGCACAGAGAGCATTTGCCGTATGTCTGTACGTGTGCAAAAGTCAATGGGACAAGTTATATTGGATCGACATTAAAATTCTTGCTAGCGAGGAGGAAACGAAAGTAAAAAAAAAAAAAAAAAAAAAAAAAAAAA
>JAVHJQ010000611.1:0-15908 GCA_031306095.1 Pyricularia sp. CD86 | reverse complement strand
GGCCGGCCCTAATAGTCGTTGACTTGCAGGAAGACTTTTGCCCGCCGGTATGTATAGTATCCCATGTCTAAGTCATCTGTACCTTTTTCTTCTTTTTCTTTTTATATGTATTTTATATATATTCTTTAGCGCAAGTATGGCCTGATGCATCTCGGCCGATCACAATTACGGCGGAGCAAAAGCTCCCAAGAATTCTACGGCCTTGAATTCTTTTTTGGCATTGTACAGCTCGCACTCGCGTTAGTTCCTTTAGGTCCAGTGCTCATGAAAAACTCACTTGTACACAACATGGTGTAGAACGGCTCCCTCGCCGTCCCCGGCGGTCGCGCCGTTGCTCCCGTAATCAACAAGCTGCTCACCTCGACAGCCTTCGCCATCCGCGTCGCCACCAAGGACTGGCATCCGCAGTCGCACGTATCCTTTGCCGCGAACCACGCCAAGGAGCCATTTGTGGACTTTGCCACCATCACCAACCCGCTAAACGCGTCA
Organism: Pyricularia sp. CD86; assembly: GCA_031306095.1. NCBI lineage: Eukaryota > Fungi > Ascomycota > Sordariomycetes > Magnaporthales > Pyriculariaceae > Pyricularia > Pyricularia sp. CD86. Next base: position 15,419 of record JAVHJQ010000611.1, on the reverse strand, counting down.
GAGACCTACGAGACGCGGCTTTGGCCGGTGCACTGCGTCCAGGATACCCCCGGCGCGGCCTTGATCCCGGAGCTGGACATCGGCAGGGTCGACGACGTGCTCGAGAAGGGGACCAGGTCCGACGTGGAGATGTACAGCGCTTTCTACCCGCCACTCAAGGACCCGCGCATCGGCGACTCTGGGCTTGCTGGATTGCTCAAGGAGAAGGGGATCAGCCACGTCTACGTTGTGGGATTGGCTGCTGACTACTGCGTCAAGAGCACGGCGCTCGATGCGGCCGCTGAGGGTTTTGTGACGGCAATCGTGGAGGAAGGCACCAAACCAGTTGACCCAGGAGCGTGGCCGACGGTGAGCAAGGAGATAATAGCCAGCGGGGTAAATATCGTTGGCATGGACTCAGTAGAGGTCAAGAAGCTGTTTACATGAGGTAGACAGTCTTGTTGTGTTACCTATTGACCTTTCTCAAGCAACAGCGATAATTTAGACTGTACATTTTGCCACCTGTGGTTTCGAGGGGCTTTGAATTGGTTTTCATTCACTGCAGGGAGTTCAAGTGACACTATCCCTTTGCTCATACCAACTCGCGTGCAGGTCACGCCCTGTCCGCTTTCGAGCAGAACAATGAACTCGCCCCTACTGTTTGAGGAAATTTGGAAATGATTGCTAAAAATAGATGGCTGTCCCGACCGAAAGTCACCGGCATGTTACTGTTGATTGTATTCTTTGTGATGATGACTTTCAGTTACAGTATCCAGGCCATTACCAATGTTCCATTCCAACGAGAAAGAACCATCTTAGCCTTGGCTTATTATCAAGCTCCTTTCTCAACCACCTGCTTTATTTCTCATCCCATACTCTATAGTCTTATCAGCACTAAACTTGTATCATTCGTCTCGACTGAATTCTTCAAGATATGGAGTCGTCAACAACAGAACTTCTCGCTACGGCATTGACCTCTATCATGCCCATGGGGTCTTTGCCAGCTACCTCAACACTGACGCCCGGCGGACACAACCACCAAACCATGGCCACAACATCCACCGCAGCCAACAGCAGTGCGCACAGCGCCAGCGGACACACAGGAGCCGCATCTGGGAGCAACACGCCAGACTGCAAAATCTCTGTAATAACACCCCCCTCTTTCTCGTCCCATATTCTTCCAAACAAACGTTTGACTATTACTGACATGGCTTTTTTACTTGTCGCTTTCAGATGCTATGGAACTGGCACACCATCGACGCCTGCTTCATCTCGACCGATTGGCGCATAACCAGCACAGCGACGTTCGCCGGCTCCTGCATCGGCGTCATCCTCCTCGTCGTCTGCCTGGAGGGCCTCCGCCGCTCCGTCAAGGAGTTCGACCGACTTCTCGTCCGCCGGCACGCCGCCTCTCCGGACGCGGCCCGGCCGTTCCGCCCAAGCGCCCTGCAGCAGGGGGTCCGGGCGGCCCTCCATACGGCGCAGTTTGCGATGGCCTACTTTATAATGCTGCTGGCGATGTACTACAATGGATACTTTATCATCTGCATCTTCATTGGTGCTTACATAGGTGCCATGGCGTTCCAGTGGGAGACGTTTCCGGGATCGGGAGAGGTGGATGGCGGTAGGACGAGCGCGGCCAAAGAGGCGACGGTTTGTTGCGGCTGAAAGTGTCAGGCCGTCGGGAACTGAGCAAAGTTTTACTTGTGGAATATATCGGCCTACTTGGATATCATTTGGGAGAGTGGTGCTGTTTGCTTTGTAAGATAGTGGCTGTGAACTTAAATCACGTTGGCTTTTGTCGCTATAACATCAACTATTCTTGACCTTTGTTCGTCTCGTCGTATTTTCTCCGTCTGTCAGGCATTGACTGGATGCTTCAGGTGAACATAAGGCCATAGAAACTCTTATCAGACATGAGACGCGACAGTTGTGACAAAGGTGTCTGTTCATGGCAGTTAGCTAAGGGGTATCAACAATCGAATATCTTTCTCTCTGCGCCTTATCTCAAGAGCAGATCCTGGTAATTGCTCAAGACAGAAAGAAAAAAAAAAAAAAACTTTCGTCGGCGCGGATTCGCACATCGTTAATGCAAAGTAGACCATGTTTATAAAGGCCAAAGCACAGTCGACGCAGAGATGAAAAGCATGCTCTAAGATTCGCAAACGTGACCCGAAATGGATTTGAGAGGTCGTGATAGTGAAGATACCAAGCCGGAAATAAAGCTCCTCGGGCGAGTACATGATGTTATTTCATCTACGTTCGAATGGGTTTCGGCTATGCTTCGGTTCCGCAATGCAAGGTAGTGATGACACATGGACTTGTTTCCCGAGACGTGCAGAGACGCAGCATGCACGACGCCAGTTATCAGATATGCAATGATGTCAATGGGAAAGACTTGATTGCGATATTCGCAGACTTGACTAGATCGAGTTCTAGTAGCCAAGGTTGGCGCATACCTAATGTATTTCTACCTAAGGCAATTGGAAGAAAAAAGAAAAAAAAACCCCCCACCCAACATTAAATCGAACTGCTTGGAGGGATGCGACTATTTTACTGCTGACACTACCTACGCAACAAATGATAGTTAAAAAAGCCTAAGGCCAGAACTTCAGATTCGTTTCAGGAAAACGAGGCTTTTCTTTTATCCATTGGGTTGGGCCTCTAATCTTTATTGTCTACCTTGCCGATTTATTCCTCTGGCCGCAACGCAAAAAACACGAAGATGAGATCAGAAGGAAATTTGAAAAACAAGAAAAGACACGGAGTAAACACGGGAAGTCTCTATTTTTTTCTTTTCTTTTCCTTTCCCACCAAGCCACTACGCTTGCTTCTACCGAACAATCAAATAAAGGCGTTTGTTGGTGCCGGTTTTCGGTGTAAACGTTGAGCCAACCTGGTTCAATTTGTGATTGGAACAAGGTTCGACCAACAGCGAGGTGACAAGAACCTCTGATAAGCTACGAATATGCTGAGGCCATACATAAATTTTTTGTGAAAGGTAAAAAGCATTACGAAGAAAAGTTGGGAGCGATGATAACAGGAAAAAAAACCCCTAAAGCAACTCGATGCACACACGATTCGGGACTTGATGTTGATTCCTGCCCCTTGTCGATCCTCATGCCATCCATTGTTAGAGTGGCGTTTTACAAGGCGCTCCAGCGGTGAAACCAGGCGTTCGCATACTCAACTCCAAGGGCCCACGTTGTTTAAATTGAGTTTTAGTTGCCGTTTTCAGGAATCAACCCCACTGCCAGAAAGCTTGGCCAATGCTTCTATTTAGCGGGCCAACTGTTTCTAGTGACGCGTACTCTGTCTGTTTCTCACGATGTTGAGGACTTGGTCTTCTAGTCTATGAGATTAAACCACTTCAGTGTTTGACACCTAAAGAGAACCCATTTATCCAAGGTGACAACGTAACGGCTCATCCGGCTTAAATTGTTTGGCAAAGCAACAACTCGAAGACTATACACACAAGACTATTATCCACAGAACAGATCCAGTCATCAAAGTCACAAACTTTCCAATTTCAGCCGTTTGCAGGTCAAATTGAGCAGGGAGGTGAGCACTCACTCGGTACCACCCTTTAGGCAACTTGATCTAACTGGAAGATAGCGAACATAATTAAATCCTACTCGCCGTCTCTAGCATTCGGAGCGCGAGTGGATAACCAATTGCAAGCCGGAAATGTTTTGCTTTGGAAATAGCAGCAAAAGGCGGAACGCCGAGAACTTGAATCACAGCTTCAGGCGACCTTCAGGCTCGGGTGGTGTCTTTAGGTTCGAGAGGACACTAAGGTACGACTTTAACACAGGGATGCCATTCAGCAAGTCCAGGAGGTCGTCGCAAAAGTCGTTCGACTCGAGAGCAAGTGTCGAAACGGTGCAGAAGATTGAGAAATGAAGAGGAAAAGGTTGATGAAGCCTCGACCGTGGGCCATGTTTTCTGACAGTTGGAGATTTGCTCTGCAAAGGTATTGGATACCTACCTACCTACCTACCTATCTACCTATACATCACACCCACCTTAATATCATCTCCAGTTCATCTCAGTGCTGGCTTCAAAGGCAGCCCGAAATGTACAGGGTGATAAAGCCACATAAAACCCATGTAGGTGCCCGGATCACATCAAAAACTGAGGTGATTAGATTTGTATTACCTTTGTCATGTGGTGTTTCTCCTGTGAGCCTGCCCTTTTTGGCACGTATGCCTTCCTCAATGGACCCACCGGATCATTGTTAGATCAAGACAAACAGAGGAAACTGCGCAAACAAGACCAAATGATTTTTTTTTTCATTCTGCCCGCCCGTCTGCCTGCCCGTCTGCTTCGCGCTTCATTTCAATCTTCTCTTCTCGTTGCCTGGTGGGTTGTTAGGCCGAACCTTTTCACCACATTCCTTGACGATTGCATTCACTTGTCTCCCATCCCACCGTGCCGTTTCCAGCTGGCACCAGAATGGTCAGGAATCATGGCTGATCTCGATTCCTACCTCGCCTACAAGCGGGAGACCAAATACTTGGTGTTCTGGCTCCTCCACACGTCCAACTCCATCATCACTACCAAGGCACCCCGTGAACCTAACCTCGAACCCAACACAACTGGCCAAGTCACGGTCGCAACTCTCGTGTCCCTCGCAAACCTCATCTCTCGGTATACTAAAAGGACACCAACCATAGTTCTTCGTGTCTTTAGGACCGTCATCTCTGCCAGGAAAGCCACATGTGTCCAGTATGCGCGTCTCGCCGCGCAGAATCCGGATGACCTCTCGCTGGCAAGAGGCAATGCATCTCATCGTCACTTCAACGAAGCACTGGAGGCTGCCTATATCGCTCTCGGCGGAGAAGATCAATTGAAGGTGACAGCATCTGAGGAACATGGCGACTATGACGTCGAAGAGCTCGAAAGAATGGTATTTTCAAACAGTTTTTCAGCATTGTCTGTTGAGGGAAGTGCCCAAGACTCGGGAACAGAGCCTGAAGTTGTCAAAAACACCATTCCCATCAGAAAACAGCAACGGAAGCCTGGCAAAGGAAGACGAGGCCGAAGGGGTGGTAGGATCAAAGGTGGAAGACATGAACTATCGCACCGAAAAGGTAACCGAGTCCCACCCCTAAACCAAGGAAAAGTGCAATGATCAGCATTTTCTTACTAACGTGGCCTGGAAACATCAAGCGCTCGAGGGTATATCAGTCGACGGGTTTGGCATCATCAGCGATGATGATAGTCATATCAGCATCGAGTATGTCATGGCTGTGAGCTGCTTGGCCGAGGAATGGTGTCACCTCCGCAGTTGGCTGAACATGGTCTGGTTTCGAGCCTCTCACGGTAGTCTAAACAATGCAGTTGCTGGTGTTATTACAAAAGTCGCCTTCTCCATCCAGAAACAGACGGAATTGGCCATATTTGTCGACTTTCAAGGTCGTGATTCCTACAAATCAGTCCTTGAAGCATTAAACAGCGGTCGAAATGGACTCTCACTTGACAAGGGACACTTTCTCAATACCAGCGACAGGCAGGATCTGAAAGAACAATGTCTTGCCTATACATACAAGTATCTGATGGATTTTATCACCGACTACCAAAAGACTAGAACGGGCAAGCCTACCAAGCCCATGCTGCGGGAAATCGGCTCCTGGAACCCAGCTGCTTCCCTGTCAGGTTTTACTCGCCCACAGAGGCTCAAATGGCGTCGAGCCTACACTATCAACTGGCTCTATGACCTTGTCAACACATATGCGTACCCTGCCATGAAGGCTCAAGGTTCCGCAGCAGAAGTCAAACTCGAAGACATTGATTGGAGCATGAGTGGGCCTTGGAATCCAACCACAAGTAATCAACGGCGGCTTTATGGGCTGAACGAGTTTGCAGCTGCGGTCACAACCCTTGCCATGCAAAAGGAAGGCACAGATGTCAGCTCTCGAATACCTTCCTCACTGGTGTTTCAACTCCAGATCATTGTGGACTCGCTTACTGTCAGTTATGGATGGATGAATCTCGATCTGAAAGATACACAGGCACAATACAGTCTACAACCCCCAAGGACTGGTATGTCCAACATATTCAGCTTCATCTTTGGTGAACCCAGAACACCTGGTTGTGGCTGCGGCACCAAATCGGTCTCGGGTACTCAGGACGGTGCTTATGATCTCTACAACCTTGCGGCTCAAGAACACCCTTCACGCTTTGCCCAGACCAAGCCACTAAAGCTGCTATATCAGACAATAGTCGACATGAACAACTTCCTGGGAAAGTTCTGGCCCGACGATAACCACAATGCCACCATGGCAGGTATTCACACGTCCAGGTTCAGCAATGTTGTCGAGCCGGGTCTTTGCGCATTGTGGGAGTACTCTCCTGCTCTATGCGGCACCGGCCTCGCAGAGGCACTTGACTATTCGCATAATGCTTCACTCCTGATGCTCAACAAGGCCATCGAGGTCGTCTGTCTCATGCACATCTACAATAAAATTCGACAGACAGGACATCTGGCTCAACCTATCGATGTCTTTGAGGTCTTGCAGGTCACTTTTCCTGGCGTTTACCGAGATGTGGGTGGTGTCCCTCCAAAGAAGGGACCGTTCGGGGCTTCAATGTGGCAACAAATGGTGCAGACAGAGAAGAGAGGCTGCAAGCGTGCACAACCTTTCCCGTCCAACACATTCAATGTCGATAAACTTCTTGTGCCCCAACCTGATGGATATTTTGACAACTCGACTCTTCTCTACGCGCTCCGCTCAGTTGAGTGGGACCCCTGCAGGGTGGCAGATCATGACCTCCCTCTTTACAGCTCGCTACGAAGATATCGAAGGGTGGACCGCTGGAGCAGGACCAAGGCGGCTGAGAACCTTGCCGAAAAGGAGTCTCTGGCTGCTCGCGAACGAGTGGCTGCCGTTACTGAAGAGGAGATACAGGCAATTTCATCTCTCAAATCGACGTTTGGAGCACGCTCGTGGCTGGACCTGCCACCCTACAAAACCGGGCCCAAAGATACGGAGAACCGCGACGAGCAGGAAAATCTGACGCGATCCTTCGAGCAGGGCTGCCTAGCCCACAAATGGAAGCCTGAGCTTGACAACAGCAAGGCACCCGGTAGAGATCGGCGAACGAGGCACGAGACCATGCTTGCGCGCGTCGAGTGTGACATCTACAACGAGATATGCGGCGGCGCCCCCATCCTTGGTCTGAACCTAGCGAGAATAACAGTGACGTTGATGAAGCTATTTGGCACCATGGAGGATGCTTTGTCGGCCGTGAGAAACAAGACGTGGGCAGCGGCGCGTATGAAGCATGTCAGCGGCGATTGCGACGCCTGCTGCAAGAAGCAGCGTCTGGCCCTCGCCAGGTACATCCTAGACGCAACGGATGATGAAGAGTGCCTCAAAATTGTAGCGAAAGTGTTCGAACGGCCCGAGCTGGAGGATCTCGCCGATGCTGGCTTCTGGAACTTTGATCTGGTCAGTTATGGGGTTTCTCCAATAATGCTGTGCTTGTGTCTTCTCGCCTAAAGATACTAACAAACTGTAAAGGATATGACGGACTTTTATGACATGCATCTGTGCGGCTGCATGCGCAAGTCATCTCTCTCTGGATTTGTGTACTTTGCGTCTTGAGTGCAAGTATGAAGCAACAGTGAAGTTTGACGCCGGCTTCATGATTGGGGAAGCGAGCAGTGGTTGCACTCGCCATGACAGGTTACTACAGGATGTATTGAGTTCATTTTCGATGCCATGTTTTCGAGGGTCGCTGAAATTTCCACCTTGATTTTTAGGTTCTCCAAGAATTGATTTGCGATCAGCCTCTTGCATTCGCATGTATGATGGTGGCGAAGATGGCGTCATTTACGATGGGAGAGACAAGTTATCATTGGCGATGGCAACATTGGCTTGTAACTTCAAGAGGGCTGAGGTGGACAACGCAGGGTTTAGCATGTCCTTTTTTTTCGACGATGGAACTGTTGGAGGGTAAAATATCCTTGCTAGGAGCAGATCAAGTATGTCTGCCATGTGTGTCTGCCATGTGTAGGTAGGCAGGTAGGTAAGGTAGGTATCTAGACAAACAAAACACTATGGTCAATCACGCGGGCGATGCACAGATTACAAGCAGACTTCCGTGAAATTTGTATATTATCATACATCATTACGTTAATTCCCATGAGTCAATTCCCAATAAAGCTCAGGCGCTGCTAGCCTAAGAACGACTTTTTGCCAAAAAAAAGAACCGGATGAAAGAAAAGGAGTCATGCATGTCTGCATGTGGGAAAGCCTGAAAACCCAGACCAAGGCCGTATGAACCACCTTAACGACCCATGCGAATGACGCCGGCAGCGACCAGCTTCTGGATCTTGGTGCGGACGCTCGGGTTCTTCATGTGCTCCTGCAGTGCGGCAGGGTCGCTCTGTGCCTGCTGCAGAATGGCCTGCATGACGGGATCGCCCATGATACCCATGATCTAAGGGGAATCCGGTTAGTATGTACGGTACGACACATGGGAAGAATGACGGGCACAAGGACATGATGCCCAAAACCGAACAAATGGCACTCACCTCTGGATCACGCTGCAACCTCTCCCTGGTCTGCTCCTCCGTCTCGTTCTCCCTGGCCGCGTACATGGCTTGCAGAGCCTTGTTCTGCTGCTGCTCAATCTCCCTGGCGTTGGCGCCGTTGTGATGTTCGCGGTCGACCTGCGCAGCTTCGGTGCAGGCGTCCATGCATTTGCTGTACTCGCGCATGCCAAAGTAGGCCTGGGCCTTGCGGATGTAGGCACGAATGAACTTGGGGTCCTTGGCGATGGCAGTGTCGCAGTCCTGCAGCGCAGAAGGGAACTCCAGCAGCTTGACAAAGGCGGCGGCCCGGTTGCTGTATCCGCGGGGGTCATCGGGCGCCCGCTTGATCATCTCCGAGTAGGCGGCGACCGCACCAGGCCAGTCCGAGTTCTTGAACTTGGCGTTGCCCTCCTCGCGTGCCTCCTCTGCCTTGACCGGGTCCATATACTCCAGTCGCTCTTTCTCTTTCTTGGCCTTCTCGCACGCATTGAGCTTCTTCAGCACATCGGGGGTGCGGTGCTCACGCAGAGATGTCTTGTAGTTCTCGATGGCGACGTCCATGTTGCCAAGCTTCTCGTTCGCCGAGCCGATCCGCGCATATGACTTGGCGATCGTCTTGAAATCTGCGTAGATGGCGCGACCCTCCTCCACAGCCTTGGTGCACGTTTCAATGCACGCCTGGTAATCACCCTTCTCGAACTGTGCCGCACCGAGGTTGTTCAGGTATGTTATATCCTTGTGAAGATCCCACGCTGCCTGGTAGTGTTTGATGGCCTCGTCAAAGTTGCGCTTCTTGTAGTTTTCCGTTCCGATCGCCTTCTCCTTGTCGGCCGCCTCCTTGGCCTTGCGCTTCTCAATGGCCTCCTCGTCTTCTTCTTCCGGTTCGGGCTCGGGAGCGGGTTCGGGAGCCTTGGCAGGCTGGGCCTTGGGGGCATCGGGCATCGGGGAGTCCTCCTGTGTGGGGACGCTGCCTGCGGGCATGTCTGCGGGGTCGCGCATCTCCATGTCGACGCCCATCAGGACGCCCAGAACTTGGATCATGCGGGGGTCGCTGAAGAGTTCTGTGCTGTTATTGGGATTGGAACGGATGGACTGGAGTTTTTGCATGAAAGAGGGGTCTGCGAGAAGGGAGGCGGTCTTGGGGTTCGAGGCGAGCTTCTGGATGAGCTGGGGGTCGTTGAACATCTGACCAAGGCCACCCATAGGGTCGGAACCGCTAGGTCCTCCTCCTGTCGGCGGTTGCGGTGTTAGATATGCTATGGTCCGTTCAAACTTGTCTCGAGAGTGAGTACGTACCTGCAAGTTCCTGATCAATCGCCCTCTGAACCGACGCCAAGTCGTTCTTCAGGCCCGCATTGTTCGGGTCGAGCTTTAAGCCAGCCTCGTATGCGTCAGCGGCCGCAGCCAAATCCCTCTTGCCATAGAGGGCAGCTCCCTTCCGGCTGTAGCCCTTGGGCCAGTCAGGCTTCAGCTCAACTGTCTTCTCTGCATCCTTCAGCGCTGCATCGTACTCCTTCTTGGATGCGTATGCGGCCGATCGGTTGCTGTAAAGAATGTGGTTATCGGGTGTGAGTTCGATGGCTGCAGTGAAGTGCTTGCTGTTTGGTCGTCTGTTAGTAAACCCGAGTCATAAGAAACTGAGAAGAAAGTCGGGGTGGTAACATACACAGCCTCGTCAAAGTTCTTCTCCGCAATGGCCTTGTTGCCTAGAGCCTTGAGCTCGTCTGCGGTAGACATTGCTGAGACTTCTTTTTTGCAGTTAACAAAAATTCAAATATTGAAAGCGCGTGAATTCGTAGAATTTTCAGGAAGTTTTGCTGCTCAAACGCAACTTGCAGTTGTTCTCAAATGTATGGAATTTGGGTATCTTGATATTTGTCTGTCTCTTAGCAAGTCTGGTCCAACGCCGCCGTTAAACATTTGGAGGCGGGGAGCTTTTCTAGTGTGCGACAAGCTTCTAGGCTCTTCGATGGATTATGGGGGGTTATCGCAGTCGATGATTGGGTTGATATTGGATGAGGCCCCACTTTCTAGTCTCTTCGGTTTCCTCGAGAAAAGAGCAACCCCTAACCCAGGAACAGAGCTTTGTCTGACATAGAGGAATGGTATATTTCTTGGAGGCAGAATCAATAGATGTTTCTAGAGTCCTCTTCGCTGACAGCAAGAAGCTGCGAATTTGCCAATTCATGATGATCACAATTGAACATCAACCTGGAAAGTAGATAGGTAGGTAGGTAGGAAGAATAGAGTACAGCCAAAACATTTTCTGACGCAGGCTCGGCCGTAAAACAATAAAAAGCCAAAATATCCGACGAACGGGATTCAGCTGTTACCACCCCAACCAAATTGTTGGTCTACCACGTTCATGGCTTGAATGCCAGTAGCAACAATCCTGTGAATTCCCGTCGTAACACCTCGAGGCTGTGCGTGAGAATTTGCCAAGTCCTGCTGGTCCAGTATACATTGTCGTCTGTTGATCACAGCCGTGTGGATAGCTGCTCCCCACAACCCATACAGCTGGTCCTCGGTGAGGCTTGCGTATTCCCTGTCTGCCGACCCGTCCCGTACCGGTCTTGAAAAGGGCCACTCGGCAACAACGGTCTCGAAGCGCTTGGTTCGGAAAAACAAATAAGGAAATGTAAGCAAAATTGTCAGGGTGAAGAAGGACAGCAGCCTGATCCAAGTCTTGAACCGCCATTCGTTGACTTTGCAATCGTTGTACACCTCTACCCATCCGCCCTCGGTCGGGAAGGATATGGTGACGTTGCCTCGGTAGTTTGTGCTTCTCACGAGGCTGTGCAGTCTCTCTATGAGCAGATCCTTGTCGACTCCAACAACCCGCTTCTGGAGGCAAAACACCTTGAGGCCTGCAGAGCTGGCGCAGTACCGATGACACCACTCGGTCAGCGATGGCTTCTCCCCCATAGAGTCGCCGGCATCCTCGAGTCTCAACCCGCTCCTCCTGCGGTGTCTCTGTCGAGCCCCAGGAGCGCGCCGCGCCAACGAAGTGCCACGCTTGACCTTCTCGTCGTTGTCGACCGTGCGTAGGCCGGCCCACGTAGAAGTGCCCCTGGCGAGGTCGGTGTAGAGGTAAGGTGTCATGTCGACGCGCACGTTGAAATCGACAATCGTCCTCGTCCTATTGTTCGAGCCGCCGTTCTCCGATCTTGTCTCGGTGTGCGAGCCATGGACCTGAATGAAGGTGCGTGGCGGTTTTTTTGACCACGCTAGGACGTGTTGTTCGAGGAGTGATGGGTCTCTGTCGAGATCGCTGGACATGTAGTACTCGTTTTTTGTACTGCTGTCCACTGAAAAGACAGGCACAAGCGAAGGGTCATTCGAAGACGACGCCGGCTGTGCGTACTGGGATGGGGGAATAAGGGCGCTGGACTCGGCGACGTCGGAATACAGGGGCGGGAGTTCGTCATCGTCATCGTCGCGGTCGTGTGTGCGCGGCGGGAAGCCGTAATCGGGGTCGTGAACTAGAGGTTCGTTGTTGTTGCTACTGCTGCCTCCATTTCTAGGGGTTTCTGGGTTCGTCGTCAGCGGCAGGGCGCCGGCGCGTGCATTATCCGCCAGCGGGGTCGTCGCGTCTGTTGGCTTCCCCATGTTTTGCAGCACAAAGAGATGGGAAATAAATTTGCGACAGTGATGACCAAGACCTTATCTTGTTGATCGTGGCTAGCAAGGTGCTATATAGGGTATTGGATGCAAAAGTACAAGGCGTGATCAGGTTCAGGTTGAACCTGAGAATAGGAGGTATGGAAGTGGCAACTTTAATTGGGGCTGTGCTGTGCCGCATGGACAAACGCTCTCGCTTAAATTGACATTGGCAGCCCATACTATACACAGCTTATTCAGATGTCGCACATATGTTTATAGATAAAGGACAGGTATCATATGAGAAACTTTTACTCAATCTCTTGAGGTACCAATCCTAGTAATAAATAACAGCCTATTAAATACTATGTACCTACCTTACCTCGTACATTACCTACTTACTCCCCAGTGTCCAGGCGGTCTGAATTGTACCGACGACAGCAAAGACTGAGACGCGTCTATCTCAGCAAAGGCAGCAAGTGCCGGATCACCCCAGTCACGACATCATGTGAAAATTGGACCACCAAATAACAAATTTGGCTGGCTGGGTCACAATTCCAAACTCCAATTTCAGAGTCCCCAAACCCCCCACTCGTCTTCACCACACTTGGCATTTTCTTTCTCGTTTGTCCCTCGAAACATGGCTTCGCTTGTTCCGTTCCAAAAGCCCGGCCGCTTAGGGATTTTAATCAAGCCTAGCCAGAATCGACTCGCCCATCGGGCTTTGACGCTTTGCATCACTCGCTGATGCTCCTTTGAGAAGTTTTGTTTTGCCGTTTGGAAACAAAACTTTCAAACTTGGCGCTAGCCGCCCCATCCTACCTAGGTATCATTGCCATGAGTACAGTAGGTAGGACAACCTGGGCAAACCTCACCCACCGTTCCCGTATGGCTGTGCCCCAAATATTAGCCTTTGGAAAATGAGTGCCTCGAAGTTCCCTGCGCGGCCTTCAAAGGCTGCACTGGAGCGAGTCGTCGCTGGGGATGGAAGAGACCTGAGTCTGCTGCATTTGTCGGTGTGTAAATGCTAGACATATGCTGCAAACACAAAGTTTTTTTTCCTTTTCTTTTTTTCTGTCTGGCGAACGGGTCGTTTCCAGAACGGTCAAGGATATTGTTCCGTACCGAATATTCTCCTCAGTTCCGCGCTGTGCCTCTCGATGTTTTCTGATGTTGCCATTCCCGAATCTTCGCCGCTCGACTTGCCCTCTCCCATGTTTTTATTGATCGGACTGTGGCAAGGTGAGGTAAATTGCTCTCCTACTCCCACACCCATAACAGTTATTGGACTTGACGTGTAGTTCTCCGCCGCCGTGCTGCCACAGGTACATGATCGTCTCCGCATCAGCTTCGTTAGGCTGTTTAGCACGATACCCTCTACCTGCAGCTTTATGCTGTATACGACGCCCTTGTAGGACGTCATGATGGCAAATTGTTGTCCCGAGTACGCGAGTCCCATCAGGCTCAGGTCCAGCAACGCCGTGAGGACGAATAGCCAGACTAGGCCCTTCATAGTCTTTTTGACCCGTTGTCCCTTGATCACTTGGATGGGCTTGAAGGCTCGCTTCGCCTCGCGCACGTATAGCCACGAGATAAGGGCCTCCTGTGCCGATATGAGCCCGGTCTGACAGTTTTCGAACACGTTGAACGCCCTGGCGAGATGCTCTTGCCCGGGAACGTTACTGGCAATGAGGAGCGAGCTGACCGGGACCTCGACGAAGAGGAAAGTGAAGGTGATGAGGCCAAGTACCCAGCGCAGCTTAACCGGCTCGCCAACCACGAGGCAAAGCCTCGAGTAGAGTACCACGCTCTGGCCCGTCACCATGACCCAGAAGCCGACGCTAACGAGCGGCGTCACGGCCAGAGTTGGGGCCAGGCCGAAGAATCGAACCAGAGCAAATGTTTGCCGGAAAACAATCGCGCTGTTGGATATCGTCATGCTCCAAAAGTACAAGCCACTGTAGATCTTGAACGTCACGAAAATGAAGACGAAGGTCTGAACGCAGTTCCATATTGACACTGCGAAGAAGCCGGCGATGACCATGGCCTCGGCAAGACTTAGGCCATCTTCTATAGGGCCCGTCTCGCCACTTTCGCTGGACATGCCGTAGATATTCTGCACGGACACGGGGCGCGATGTGTTTTTCTGTTTTTTTTTCTTCTTTTTTTCTGGAAGCTGTCAGGCAGAGAATTTTCTGCGGGCCAATTAGTGAGTGGCGACTGTGAGTATGTATACCCTTTCAATAGGGCAGAATTGGTTGCTACGTATTTTGGAGCTGATTGGCGCAGCTTGCTTGAGCATCCCCGGTTCCGGCTCTATTTTTCTTATTCTCAATTTTATTTGCTTTCGAGCTAGTGGTAAGGTGGTTAGGATTGTTTCGTGATAGACTTTGGAGGTGTAAAGTGAATTGTCATGATGAGTGGGTATTGTCATGAGATCAACGGAAATGGTTGTAGATTTATCGAGTTTCGTTTGCCAATCGCCTGGGATACCACCTCGGCGGTAACGCCGAAAGCTCTAGCCACACGAGCTAATGTCACTTCTAAGGTGGTGGTGGTATGGGAGACTAGGCGTTGAAGTTTTGATGGTTTATCCCAGGAGGCGCTTGTTCTTGACTGGAGGGATTACAGGGATGCTGCCTAATTGTACATCAGACCCCTAATATAATCTCGCGAATCACAATGTAATACATTGAATGCTATCTCGATTCGTGGTGGATAAACATTTTTAATACACGAATTGTACCTGCCCAATCCGAACCCTCGATGTAACAAGATCGTATTTTGTTTCTTCTTTCTTTATTTTGCAGCTATACCAAACCCTTCCTCTAGCTACGATCGTGTTCGTCCAAACGCGCCGGTCGATTGCTTGACGAGGAGTTGACTGTGACGTAGCACTTATGTGGGTATCGAAATTCCAATAAGGGGAAAGCCTGACTATAATAAACCTTCGGGTAGCTTTATTCTGCACGCTTTTCATTACCCAGAGAATTGTCATTGGACGTTGATTAATGTCTGACAGACCGTCGTCGTCACCTTCCACTAATTTCAGGTTTATTTGAAAAAAAATTTTTTTACCTATGCTGGCGTTTTGTTTATGCCCCCCCTTTGGGAGAGCCTTTAAGGGAACACGTGATGATTTTCTTTCGTCTTCTTTTTTTAGACTACCCCAGCCCCTCCCAAACAGGCTTCTCCCTGGATATACATGACCGTCAGGCGTTTTCCAGAAAGCTGTCTAGAACAAGTCAGACACAAGTCAGACATGGCACGACCTTGGAGAATTCGTGCGCCTTGGAAC